>CM029012.1:0-46802 GCA_016801055.1 Panax notoginseng
TCGCTTATTTTGCAAAATTTGCACATATTTACCCGTAACCAAAGTATTATATCAAATTAAATCCTTATTATTCACAATAATATTTAGAGAAAATTTAATTTAATTCATTAATAAGTTGGGGTCTTACAGTGGTGGTGATGATTTTCAACTAACATCTAACAACTCTTTGATAACCTTCATGCAATCCTTCAATCCATGGGTTTGATTTAATGGGAAATTGCATTTTTCTGTGTATTGATATGTTCTATAAATATGGACTCTCCTTCTCAAATTGCCATTATTGAGAATTGCAAAGTGTGAGATTGAGAGCAAAGAAGTATTCTAAGAAATTGGGAGTTCATTTAGCAGCAAGTTTCATTTCATTTTACCGAGGTATAAGAATTCTTCTTGTTCTTCATTGCTGGTCTGTCAAAATTTCCATTCTTGAATACTAATTTATTGATTATGTGGAGTTAGATGATAATGAGGTTGGGTTTGTAAGACCCCGAATTTTATGAAATAAAAGTATTCCAATTTTTCTTATAATTACAATTTAGTAAATGGTTAAATTGATAAAAAAAATTAAAGTTATGGGTGAAATTGGAAAATTGTTCAAAATAAGCAAGTGGTTTATAAAATAAATCATTGTTGTCGGGGAATATTCGTTGGTCGTGGAATATTCTTTCTGTCGGGGAATATTCGTACGACGGCGCAGCTATTTGTGGGCCCCATAACGAATAACTGTCGGGTGAAGAAAACGACAAATTTGAGTTTTTACAAATAACGGCGTAGTTGTTACCGTTAACATTGTTGGAGTACCCGGTGGTTAAAATACAGTAATACGCGTTATTGCACAGTAGCACACACCGTATTGCATAGTAATTTTGAAATTATTGATTCTTACGTAAGAAGGCACTACTCAATAATTGTTACAGTAATTACTGTTCAATATTTTATTTTATTGATTCAATAATTGCTACGTTTAAATTTTATATTATTGTTGTTCAATAATTGTCACTGCACAGTATTTCCCATTATCAGATCAATAATTCATATTATTTGAATAATATTATTAGATAACATTATTGGCAATGTCTAGAAAGTTCTGTCTAAGGAGAGGTTTGGTCATCTAATTGCGCGTCAGTAAGGAAAAATCCTTATTGGAAAGCCCCCTCTTTCCTGGGACGGCCTGGTTGTCATAAATGTGATTCTGTAATATTATTTGTGAATAATTAATTATTGATTCATATGATAAGAAAATATTTATATTATGTGGCTATAAATGAGGGATATATTTTTGTGGTTAAAAATGAAGGAGTTAATGTTGAGGTTTTTATCAGTATTTTTGTCGGAATGGAGGTATTAAAAATCAGGGTTTTTTGAGATATTTTGCGGGTTATAATTTTTAAATCCGACCGTTGGATCGTGGTAATATTTGGATAGTTATACATATATAAGTTGAGTATATGTCCACAAATTTTGAACCGTTAAAATGAACGTATGATTTATTATGAATTTTACGAGATGACTGGTTCAGAAATTGTTGAATTTTCGGAGTTTATCATTTTGGTGGAAAATTCTAGAATGGTGGGCCCCACTTGTGGTTGGTGAAGAAATGTGCTGAATTATATTTCAAATGTGGTGGTGGGAATAGTATAGCAGGTAAAGCCATCAGGTTGCAGGTCAAACCTACCAAAATTTTCCTATAAATAGAGGGCTAAGTTAGAATTGAATATCACACCAGAAACATAAGCTTTCTCTCTTTCTCTCTCTAGATTATTGAGTGTATTTTGTGAGTATTAGATACTTGGTGAGTTGCTATTCATCAGTGCAAGTTTCCTTCAGCCTTATACCGATCAGAAGTACTGCTCTTTTGAGGTAAGGGATAGTAAGGGATATTAAGGGATTTTAAGGGTTGTTATGATTTTCAGTTTCGTAATTTTTTCTGAACTTCAAAAATTCTGGACAAATTTGAAATGATATTTTGATGAGTTTTATTGATTGTGTCCAAAAATGGTGATTTTTGGATTTATAGATTGAGAGTTATGAATTTTTAAGAGAAAAGACTATTTTAAAAGTAACCGCTTATAATTCCTTGTGGTTAACTCCAAAATTGATGAAATTTTATTGGGAGTACATGTATATGATAGAAGTATACTCTGTAAATTTCAGAATTTTTAGACAAAAGTATAATTTTTTGATAAATGTCTAAATATTCGGCTATTTTGGCCATATGAAAAATAGTAAATGACTTTTAAAAATTCTGAGAAAAATATATGTTCACTATGGGACTATATTATGCTAAATCCCATAAAAGAAATATTTTTGGAACTGATTTGGTATTTTTCATGAAAATGGTCTAGTTATGAGTAAATGAATTAAATATGTTTTGTGAAGAAAGAAAATTGAAAAATAGGATTTTATGGCTTGAAATCCTATATGAGGTATATGCAGATTTTTGATGAGGGTTTTGGTTATTGATGATGAAATTGTAAGAGTTGGCATTTTATGATGATTAAATGCATTAATTAGTAAAGTGTAAACAATTAAAATAAATTGTTTATAAATTTAAGTAATGTTATTCTTTCAATATCATTATACCGAAATATTTATATGAATTTTATTGTAGAATTTCTATCTTTTGTGTCGGGGTTACTATTCATGAGTTACAATATTACTCTTGAAATTAAAATTATATGTTGATCATATTATTTTTATCATCATATATAACATTTTTATAACCCTGATGTTGAAATTCTCTTTCACTTGAGTGTAAAGATGGGTAGATTATTGGTATGATCATGACTAGGGTTCTCTTTGGCCTGTAGTGCAAAGTTGAATTGTGACTGGTAATGATCATGACCATTGAATTTATAATTGAATATCTTAAGCTTAAGTGCAAAGGTGAATTGATCAACATGGTTATAATTATTGTTTATATAAATTCTGAAATGATTATATATTTCTTTGAGATATGAATATATTTGGCCTGTAGTGCAAATATGAATTGTTGATGAATATCTTTGGCATGTAGTGCAAAGATGGCCTGTTGATGAATATCTTTGGCCTGTAGTGCAAAGATGAACTGTTGTTGAATATCTTTGGCCCGTAGTGCAAAGATGGTTTGTTGATGAATATCTTTGGCCCGTAGTGCAAAGATGGTTTGTTGATGAATATCTTGGGCCGTAGTGCAAAGATGGATTTGTTAGTATGATTATAAACAGGAATTGTGATTTGGTATAACCATGATCTTTGATGTTTCAGGTAAAGACATGTGATGAAAATATTCTTCGTCCTGGGTGCGAAGAAAAATTTATAGTCACAATTATGATTATGAGTTATTCATATGATTGTGGAAAGGAACTGTTGAGTGATGTTACATGGATAAAACATTGTTGGTGGATTTTTAACATGGAGAAGATAATAGACTTTATAGTCTATTTGACTCTTCTAATGGATTGCTCGTTCCGCTGCAACTATGGTTGAAATTTTTATCATTTCTAAATCTCTGATTTATTATTGATGAAGGCTATTGATAATTTAATTATCTTTAGTCATGATATTCTTTACTGAGCTAGTTGTGCTCACCCTTTTGCTTCACAATTCCTTTCAGGTAATAAGAGTGTAGCTGGGTCGAGCGAGGGTAACGGGAAAATAGAACGGTGGTCTCTAGCTGTGGATGTTCTCCCGAAGCAGTATAGAAAAATTCATTTAGTAGTTATATTTGGTGAATCCAATAGGGTAAGGTGTACCCAACGTTGGAAGGTGGTTTGCCATTATCATACAAGATGTCTAACGACATACAACCTCGTGTCATCATAAGACAGGGATGTGCTCATCCACTTGCTGAGTATATATACGAGCACTACCTATATAATCTTGGTGTTTGTTTAAAGTATAATTCTCAATTAGAGACAGTAGAGATAATGATATGTCAAGAGAAGACTCACCATTGGGAAGAATATGATAGTAATCTTCTCGTTTTTCTTTGGGGTCTATTGGGTAAACCAAGGATAATTCTGTGGCCATATGATATCTATCATAACCTAGACGCATGGCCTCCCATGTACGAAGGTTTTCTTGAGCACTTCCCAAAGATTCTAATTTCTAAAACAATTTTTGACTATACCTTTATGTAAGGTGTCATTGTGAGGTGATGTCCACGGTTAGAACATGAGTCACATTTGGTATATATTTGTATCCAAACTCACAGCATATGTGTTGTTGTATTTTGCACGACAATTGTTGTAAATAAAGTTATAGTTGTTTTATGTACCATGTATTTGGCGACTCAGAATAGGTTGGATGGAATGGATCTATTTTGGGGTCGTTACATGGGTAATGGTTGTATAGTTGTTATATAACCATATAAGTATGTTTAAAACTGATATATGAGTAATTAGAATCGAATTCGTGAATAATTTCTGTGGTTGGGCTAGTTTTCTGCCGACGCAGACTGTTCTGGGCTTGAACCAGACGTAGCGTAGCTGCGCCGTTATAACACTAGGGTGCAGCGCAGCTGAGCTGGCCTCTGAGTTTAGTTTTTGCTTTCTGTTTTAAAGTCTGATCAGTGTTGGTAAAGTACTATGACATAACTAGCATGCACACATGTGTAATGTGTATACACAAGTATGTTACCCTAATGTGAGCATGTTTACTAGATTAGCATACATGATTAAAGAATGTGTATAGTTTGAAATGGATTTACAACTTTAGAAATGAACTTGATAGGTATGTATGCCATAACTATATAATGACTTGGTAAGTACGTTGGTATGGTTTAGAAATGCATAAATAACCCGTTAACTTATGTTTATATGATTCGTAAGAAAGCATGAACATGTTGAACTTATTAGTAAGCTTTACTAATGAAAATACAAACTTTGATGAGACTTATGTTCTATGAGTTCTGATCATAGTAGTCTATATACATGATGGATTTCAGATGTAAAATGAGCATGATATAAGGTTTATAGTGTCTTGCCATGATCAAACTTATTAGATCTTGTGTTAGAGAAATTTTCAAGAAAAGCTTTTTATAATAAGCTAATGGACATGAATGCTACAAGGTGTAGTTTCTGATCTTGAGAAGATGATAACATAACTTGACTACACATGATAAGAGCTTTAAAGTTGCCTTGTATATGATAAATTGCATAGTTTAAGTTAAAAATGATTTCAAAAACAAACTTGAATATGTTTTCAAACCAAGTGCATTATGTATTAGAAAAGAGACTCTGAAGATTTAAGATGACACGTTTATGTTCATTATATCTCTAAACATAAGTCTTATATGTTAAACATAATGGAAGTTGATTTATATGTGTTATATTGCATCATTCATGAAAAAAATGATTTCAAAGGAAACCTCGAGCATGTTTTTGAACTTAAGTTGCATTACATAATGAGTATTTAGATTCTAAAGGCTTGAGATGCCATGTTATGTTTTACTATGTCTCTAAACATAATTCGTAAGTGATGGACACAAAGAGAATTTAATCAAACATTAGTTTTAAGCATGTTTTAAAGTGTTAAACGTTATGAATATGTATGAGCATGTGTATTACAGATTATGTGACCTCTTTATGCGAACATTAGGATAATTAGTACACCTAGTGATTACATGACCATATCGGCTTTGAATTCGTGAAAATCATAAACTAAAGTCCCTAACATACAAGGTTGATCTTGAAGTGGTCATGCAAGTATGTAAAAGACCGCTAGTTTGTATGCATGAGAAGTATAAGAGTCTAAGTGTGTTAAAGTTTGGACTAAAACCTGGAGTGCAAAAGCTCAACCTTGTTCTGGCTAGGGGACAGTGCAGCTATGCCATACCTAAGCCTAGACATGGTGCAGCTGCGCCATCCTGCAGTCATGAATAGTTTTTATTTTTGATCTAAAATTCAAAGCATGCTTATACGATTTCTTTAAATTGCAATATGTGACCAATATACTATGTAATACGTAAGAAGCATGCTTTGTGATAGAGATGAATGGACTTTCAAATGTTAAGTCCAAAGGAATGTTTTCAAGATATAAAGCAAGGATACGTTGTTTGAATTTGTAATCTGATTTGTGCTATGAAAATATAGAATAGGTGATGTGGTATGAAGTTACAACTAAGTTAGACGTTTATATGTACGTTTGAACTTACCTATATGATTTTAAATGTGTCGAAGACATAGCAAGTCAAGTGTGCGATGGCTATATATGAATGTTGATGTCAAGTATGAGTGGTTAAGGTATACCTATACATACCTAGCTATGCTAAGAGTATGATGAGAAAGTGAAGTGTAGGTTTTACAAACCTAGTTAGGAAATAATATGTGTTCTTATATTAAGAGCGTATAAAATGTATGAATGATGGATATGAATCCATGATTATATAACTGTGTAGGAATACACGAAGTGCAGATAAGCTTTAAGCAGTTAAGTCGTAGTTGATAAACTACGAATCAGGCAAGTCTTTCAGTTCCTATTTGATATATGAATTCTATAACTGTTAGTTGAGCTATATTATGCCTTGAAAATGTTGATATATATATATTATATATATATATATATATATGAAATACATATGAGATACATATGAAATGTGGAAGTGGATTTGATGATATGCTTGTGAAGTAAATCTAGATGCCTGTTATATGTGAAGTAACATGCGTAATAAATATCAATTGATTATGAATGCGTGAATTGAATATGCTATTATATGCTATGTGCTGCAAGAAAACTGTTAGAATTGCTGGGCTGTCGAGCTCACCCTTACAAATAACCACTTTTGTAGGTTAAGGACTCAGGGTAAAGTTACGTGCAACTTGATTGATAAAGTTCAATAGCATCGAAGGAGATTTATTTATATACTCTTGAACCATGTTTAGGTTCTAGGAGATGTACTTGATAATAGTTTATAATGTGTAATACCTATTGAATTGTTAAGTTGTATTATGTGATACATAGAGGAATTCGAATCGATATGTAAAGATTTATACAGTAATTCGAATAGAAAGAATCATAATATTATTTGATTCATGGATATGTAATTGATTCAAGTTAAGATATCAATAAAGATTTATTCTCAAAGGAGATTGAAAAAGTTTAAATTATTTCGCATATTATATAACATCGAATATGATGTAAGACAGGAATGGTAAATGACCAAGATTAGGAACTTATAAAAGTTTGGGGTCATTATACAGATCCTGAAAGTGGACGGAATTTATATTCTAATTTGTAATAAGCAAATTTGTATTCATTAAGTTATAAATAAAAGATATAAATTGTTTGACGATAGTAGTATCATGGCGGACCAGATCCGAGGTTCAAAGGGACTTGGATTTGGGGTCGTCACGGGTTGGTATCAAAGCTGTAGGTTATAAACTTTAGGTAAGTGTACCTTAGCCATAACCTGAGAGAGAGAGAGAGAGAGAAAAATAAAGATTAAAATTTATAAGTGAAGATTCAAAGAAGAATCATGAAGTATCTAGAGAATGAGGATTCAGAAGCTTCCTAACTCTGGTAATAAAAAATGTTAAGATGTTGTCTATATAATGAATATGACAAAGATAATAAGAATGAACTCGGATGGAGTTTTGTTGGTAATAGGGAAAGAACCCTAAGGTAAATTGATGATCACGACGTGATCGGATTGAGCTATGAAGTGAAAAATAGTTTGTAACGACTAAGTGTGTAAACTTGATGCTATAAGAGAATGTACTATGAAATGGTACAATATGAACTCATGAGGAGTTGTATATGATGAGTTACGAAGAATTCGTATCGAGCAAAGAGCAAGTTAAGAACGAGATAGAGTTAAGTGGGATTTCAATTGAGGACTCATGTCAGCAGCTAAGTTGTATAATTCCTTGTATGGGTGGGGAATTGTACTTGATCTAATGGCACTTATAATTATTGAAATGTTTGTGTCGCGCTATTTGCTATATACATGTTAAGAAGGTGATACTTTTCTCATGTGTATAACAGATAGGTAGGGTATAGGTAGAGAATATAGGATTAAGTACGAGTTCTTAAAACTCATACTTATGGTAAGTTTGTGACTCATGATCATATAGTATGTTTTGAACCCCTCAGCGAATAGACGTCTATGGTCTGACTAGGTAAGTTCCTATACTCATATGATTATGGCAAGTTTCCTGGATTTCTAAAGTGTGGTAAGTTTGATGAACTATATCGGGTATATATGTGTTATGAAATTAGAAATTTTGGTATAGTTAGCATTGATGGTGTTAAAGATTGATAGAATGAAGCAATGGAGTAAAGATTGAAGTTGATGGAGAAACACGGATTTTCTAAATCTTCTAGCTTTGCTAGATTTTTTAAAATTTATTGACTTCGTGCTGATGTTTGCACTTCTATTTTCTTGAAAAACATTGGATTATGTGTGATTGAACCCATGATGTTTTAAAAATAATACTGTTATCCATATATCTATGCTAATTATTTCGGCTAAGGACAAAAATGATTTGAAAATTTTCAAAATGCATTTCTAACCATGTGCATCATTTGCTATGGTGTAAAAATGGTAAACGATGGAGTCATCAATGCAGTCGAACCTAGTGTTGGTTGTGATTGAAAGATTGTCAGCCCACTATGGTGTGATGTAATATGACAAAGTCACATAATGGCAGAATCCTCAACGTACTACTAATCTTGTACGGTATCATGATGTCATAAAAGAATTTTTGATTTTCTTGTAAATTATGAAGAAGATCAATTAAGTTGGCTAAATTATTTCGATTGATGTTTGAGTTGTTGATAAAAGTCTAAGCTATTTGATTTGGCTAGATGGCTGTTGGAAAATATTTATGAAATTCAAGCATTCTTTAGTATTGTGCCAAACCAAATTGCTCTGGTGCGGATTCAGATGTTGAAAAGCTGAGGTGAACAACCCTATAAGGGGACATGTTTTTTGGGACAATGGTTCTGAGCATAACGCATGTAGTCGTTACAAAACACTACGTTGCGGCCCAACGTAGTGGTACAATAGGTTGGCCACCTAGTGTACGTGTGGAGGGTATTTTCTGTCTTTATGATTGATAAATACTCTGGTTTGCAGTGTGAAGGATTGTGTTGAAGCACTAGTTCACGGTCTTGTGTGACCCCTCAGCATAAATTAGAATCTGAGTTATTCATACTACTTCCCACTTTTTGAAAAATCGTGGAAGACTCTTATTCTTCTGCGTGATGAAGTAGTAAGTAGAGTGTTCCTTAGAAAGAAGAATGGGGTAGAATGTAAGTGAGCAAGTTAAAATGAAACTTTCGAAAAGAGAATGATAAAATTATTAAAAAGAATACGTAATATTCAGAATAGCATCGAGTAGAGGATGTTTCGTAATTCCGAGGACGGAATCCTTATAAGGGGGAGAGGATGTAAGAACCTGAATTTTTAGAAAATATTAAAATAAGAATTTAGTGAATAAAATTCTTAAAGCATGAGATGGGTTCGAACAAAAATATAAATGTGTTACGAAGTATGTGGTATTGTGTTATATAGGGAAATATTAGCTATGTAATAAGTGATGTTATGTTTAATAAATATATATATCATTATTATATATTTGTTATAAATTGTAGAGGTGAATTAGTAGAAAGATGGATAAGATTTATCTATCGACATTAATAATTTATGTGAAATTATTTTATAATAGTAAGTTGGTGACATTAAATATCTTTGATAATCACTAATTTTTTTAGTGTATGTATGAGTAAGTATCAAGTCTAAGGCAATGCAACCGTACTCTTTAATGATGGATGCATAGGAGATGGACTAAACAATTCCTTCAGAGAGCGGAGGTATATACGAGTTAGTAACTGATCTAACTCACTGTGAAAATAGTGTAGACGAGACAAAAACTAATTTGTTCGTTGTTTGTGAGAAACCACTCAGTGTACTATATTGACTACTATTAAAGACTTGATGTGCGCTAGGTTTAGACTTGTATACGTGTACATAGTTTATGAAAGAAGGAAATTTATATACCTTTAAATTGGTTAGAGAATTATTAAGTAATTAATACACGGCGAGAAATGAATATTAAAGGAATGTATGTATATGTTATGTGACGCCCCCAAAATAGGTACACAACACCCATTCTGAGTCGCCAAATACATGGTACAGAAAAGAAAACTACAACTTCAATAATAAAATTGCCGTGCAAAATACGACAACACATACTGTGAGTTTAAATACAAATATTGTCTTCTGGACAATATCCACACTCAAATAAATCCTTATTACAATTATTCAAACACTATTTTACAGAAATAGTGAGAACTGTTAAAAACATCTTTCTAGAACCATCACTCCATACCCCGACTAGATCCTGCTATGTTCTCACCTCCTGAGAAGAAAAATGGAACAAAAAGGAAAAGGGTGAGCTCAACTAGCCCAGTAAAGAATATTATGACTAAGATAATATACAACAAATTATTGTTAGTCTTCAACAGGAAAAATCTGATAGAATATAATCGACAACAAGTTTTAGATCAACAACTGCAGCGGAAACAGCAAACCATTAGAAGAGTCAAGTAGAGAAAGAATTCTACTATCTTCTAAGATTTAAAAGTCCATCATCAATATTTTATCCCTGTAACATCAATTAATAATCATCTTTATCTAAATATTCATCTTTGCACTACAGGCCAAAGATATTCATTTGTATCACCTGTCAGTCATGTTCATCTCAACACCTGTTCATCTTTGCACTATAAGCCAAAGATATTAATCAAGTAATCATACATCTTTGCACTACAGGCCAAAGATATTCAGTAATATCATCATTTAGGACTGAGGATGATGAAAAATATCTTAAAGAGAACGAATCCAGTGAGACAGAAGGACAAATATTAGGGATTCGTATAACAGTTTATCCAAGATTAATAATACTTCATAATAATCAATTGTGAAGCAGAATTCAAAAATAAAGATCAAAACATGGATACAATCAAAGATAGTAATCATAATAGACATCTTGGACAAAAAGGGAAAATTTTTATTTTTCGGTGAATACTGCCGTATTCGTGAATAGTACCGTATACGTGAATAGTGCTGTATATGTGAATAGTAACCCCGACACAAAAAGTTCCAAATTTGATAAAAATTCATATCAATATTTCAGCATAATATCCCTTACCTCAAAATATCAGTACTTCTGGTCGGAATACCGGTATAAAGCTGAAAGAAACTTGCTCTGATGAATAGAAACTCTCAAAATATCTAAATACTCACAAAATACACTCAATAATCTAGAGAGAGAAAGAGAGAAAACTTGTTTCTGGTGTGATTTTCAATTCTAACTTAGCCCTCTATTATAGGAAAATGTTAGCACGCCGAAGCAGACTTAACCTGCAACCTGATGGTTTTACCTGCTACTATTCCCACCCCCCATATTTGAATAAAAATCTCAGCATATTTCTTCACCAACCAAGAGTGGGACCCACCAATTCTAGAATTTTCCACTAGAATGATTAACTCCGAAAATTCAACAATTTCTGAATCAGTCATCTCGTAAAATTCATAATAAATCATACGTTCATTTTTAACGGTTCAAAATTTGTGGACATATACTCAACTTATATATGTATAACATATCCAAAATTACCACGATCCAACGATCGGATTAAAAATTATAACCCCCGCAAAATATCTTAAAAACCCTAATTTTTAATACCTCCATTCCGACAAAAAATACTGATAAAAACCTCAACATTAACTCCTTCATTTTAACCACAAAAATATATCCCTCATTTATATCCACATAAAATAAATATTTCCTTATCATATGAATCAATAATTAATTATTCACAAATAATATTACAGAATCACATTTATGACAACCAGGCCGTTTCCCAAGAAAGAGGGGACTTTCCAATAAGGATTTCTCCTTACTGGCGCATAATTAGATGACCAAACCTCTCCTTAGACAGAACTTTCTAGACATTGCCAATAATGTTATCTAATAATATTATTTAAATAATATGAATTATTGATCTGATAATGAAAAATATTGTGCAGCAACAATTATTGAAACAACAATAATATAAAATATCAATGCAGCAATTATTGAATCAATAAAATAAAATATTGAACAGTAACTACTGTAACAATTATTGAGTAGTGCCTTCCTTCGTAAGAATTAATAATTGGTGCAATACCGTGTGCTACTATATTTTAACCACCGGATATTCCAACAGTATTAACGGTAACAACTACGCCGTTATTTATAAATAACTTATACTTGTCGTTTTCTTCATCCAATCGCTTTCCGTTATGGGGCCCACACAAGGCTGCGCCGTCGTACGAATATTCCCCGACAGCAAGAATATTCCACGACCAAATGAATATTCCCCGACAAAATGAATATTTTATAACCACTTGCTTATTTTGCAAAATTTGCACATTTCACCCATAACCAAAGTATTATATCAATTAACCCCTTATTATTCACAATAATATTTAGAGAAAATTTAATTTTATTCATTAATAAGCTGGGTCTTACAACCTCCCCTCCTTATGAAATTTCGTCCTCGAAATTGACGTACGTACCTGATATTTCGAAAAGGTGAGGATACCTCGCTTTCATTTCTGATTTCAACTCCCAGGTCATTTCTTCAATAGCATGGTTTCTCCACAAAACCTTAACTTGTGGTATAACCTTCGTGCGTAGGACATGCTCTTTCCTATCCAAGATCTTAACAGGTACCTCCTCGTACGTTAAAATCTTCAGCTATCTCGTCTGGTACTCACTCAATAATGTGGTTCGGGTCTTTCACATATTTACAAAGCATGGATATGTGAAAAACATTATGAACACGAGACATGCTTGGAGGTAATGCGAGTCTATATGCCACATTTCCTATTCGCTTAAGAATCTCAAATGGACCAATAAATCTTGGATTGAGCTTTCCTCTCTTTCCAAATCTTGTAACTCTCTTCCATGGTACAATACGTAACAATACATGATCCCCAATATTAAAATCCACGTCCTTCCGATGAAGATCCGCATAACTCTTTTGTCGATCCTATGCCGTTTGTATACGTTGTCGAATCGTTTGGATCTCTCTGTAGTAATGCGTACCAACTCTGGTCCCAACAATGTTGCTTCACCCACCTCATCCCAGCATACTGGAGAACGACATTTTCTTCTATACAACGCCTCGAATGGAGCCACACCTATGCTCGCCTGATAACTGTTGTTTGTAGGAGAATTCCACCAATGGTAGGTACTTATCCCAACTCCCTTTGAGATCTAGGACACAAAGTCTTAATAGATCTTCAAGAGTTTGAATAGTCCTCTCTGATTGTCCGTCCGTTTGAGGATGGTATGCCGAACTGAATCGTAATTCCGTGCCCATAGCTTTCTGCAAGCTAACCCAAAATCGTGAAGTGAATCTGGGTCACGATCCGAAACTATGGATACTGGCATGCCATGCAATCTCACAATCTCGTTCACGTAAATACTAGCAAGACGTTCAAGGGAATAAGTCTCACTATCGGTAAGAAATAAGCAGACTGGTTAATCCATCAACAATAACCCAAATCGCATCTATGCCTTGAGAAACCTTGGGAAGACCCGTAATGAAATCCATGGTAATGTGTTCCCACTTCCATTCGGATCTCAAGTGGTTGCAATGGACCCCTTGGTACTTGATGCTCCACTTTTACACGTTGACAAGTTAAACATCTCGAGATAAATTCCGCGATCTCTCTTTTCATATTGCTCCACCAAAATGTATGTTGAAGATCGTGATACATTTTGGTACTCCCAGGATGGATTGCAAACGGTGTGTTGTGTGCCTCCATCATTATTCTATGCTTCAAGTCAAAATCGTTAGGAACACAAAGTCTGGAGTTGACTCGAAGTATTCCTTCTTCATCGATTCTTGCTTCTGGAATAGCACCTTCTTGCACTTTCTTCGTCATACGCATCAGCTCCATGTCCGTAGCTTGAGCAGCTTTAACTTTATCGATTAAAGTCGGTTCTACTCGTATATTTGATATCATCATTTGGGTACTTGGAGCTTTCATATCTATCTCCATCCTTTGCAAGTCATAGAAAATGGCCTTTGTGTTAACAACATTGCACTCGTACCCGCATATGATCTTCTACTCAATGCGTCAGCTACTACGTTTGCTTTTCCAGGATGATATTGAATGATATGATCGTAATCTTTCAACAGCTCGAGCCAACGTCGCTGTCGCATGTTGAGTTCCCTTTTGGGTGAAGAAATATATGAGGCTTTTATGATCTGTATAAATCTCCACTTTCTCCCCATACAGGTAGTGTCTCCAGATCTTCAACGCAAAAAACGACTGCTGCCAACTCCAAATCATGAGTAGGATAATTCCTCTCATATTCTTTGAGTTGTCGTGAGGCATAGGCTATGACTTTTCCATGTTGCATGAGAACACATCCTAACCCTTTGCCTGAAGCATCGCTGTAGATAACAAATCCATCCGAACCAGATGGTATTGTCAGAACAAGTGCCAAAATGATTCTCCTCTTGAGTTCTTCGAAACTCTTCTCGCATTCCTCATTCCATACGAATTTTGTATCTTTCTGAGTTAGCTAAGTTAACAGAGTAGCGATTTGAGAAAATCCTTCCACGAATCTCCGATAGTAACCAGTTAAGCCTAGAAAGCTACGTACTTTGGTCACCGACTTCGGTTGCTCTCAATTGTGATTCATATCCCAATCTTGGATAGCACGTCACAATGGCACCTATTGTTTTACCACCACACAAATATAGAGTCCCTTACGGAGAGTCTGGCTTTGGTGCATTCCACAAAGGAAGTCACCAGATAGAGGCTCGGGTACCAACTTCTATAGTTGGGTTTTTAACTCCTGAAGTTCAGTAGAGCTATTCAATATGAGATTTTAGAAATGGGTTTTGTATCGGGTTGAAGATTAATACAAAAATTCAATATCACGCTCTAGGTTAGGCCAGAAATTCTTCAGGAAATACGTCAGGAAATTCACTAACAACAAAAATATCATTCAAATCAGACGTATTTTTGTTCAAGTCCATGACATGGGCTAAGAAAGCTTGACGTCAGTTTTTTCAATAAACGAATGGCTTTGTGGCTTGGTATACAGCGATTGATTTTAGTGGTTTGGTTGCTTGAATTCGCATAACAGGTTGGTTAGGAATATGAAAACTAACAACCTTACGAAAATAATCAATTTTGGCATGATGAGTAGTTAACCAATCAATTCCTAAAATCACATCAAAAGCAAATATCTTTAAAGAGATAAGGTCAACAGGTAATGTGATTGTGCCAACTTGGATTAAGCAAGATTATAAACTGTAGATGTAATGAAAGTTTCTCCTAACGGAGTCTCCACAGATAGGTCAAAGTCTAATTTCTCTGGAGTCAAGTTTAAACATTGAGCACAAGCAAGAGAGATAAAAGAATGGGTAAAACCAGTATCTAGTAAAGTATAAACTTCGCAAGAATTCAAAATTAGCTTACCCGTGATCACCTCGTTCGGTGGTTTCTCGCGTTTTGGCCAGTCACGACAAACACCCTTCCAGGAACCGCTGATTTCGACTTATCCGGGACAACTTTTGGAGTCACCATCCCCGCTGAACTTGGTTTTGCTACAGAACACTCTCGAGCTATATGACCCTCCTTTCCACAGTTATAACATACCTTGGATTGTTGTGGGCAGTTTGGCTGATATGTCCCTCTTTCCCACATTTGTAACATACGACCGGTGGCCATTCTCCTCTCCTAAAAATAGTTGATGTTTGTGCTGACGTCTTCACGTTATCATTGTTGTACCTTCTCTTCTTGAAATCTCCTCCCGACTCGCTCCTTCTATTATCACGACCACGATTACCACCAGAGTGGTTACCGCTTTTGTCCGAATGTTTTCCTCCCTGCTGGTTTTCATTGCTTCGATGACTGCCGCCACCTGTATGACCCTGGTTGTGGTCCCTCGGTTGCACATACTCATTATCTCGCTCTAATAATTGAGCCCTGTTTACAACATCTAAATATAAAAAAAATTTATGAGAGATAAGATATTGCCGAATCTCGGGTTTTAGACCTCTCAGAAACATCCTTGTCATTCGTTCCTCATTTTCGACCAAATGAGGTGCAAACCTGGATAACTCTGCAAACTTCGCCTCGTACTGGGACACCGTCATGTTGTTTTGTTCCAGTCTGATAAACTCCACCTCCTTCATATGACGAATACTTTCAGGAAAGTACTTGTCATTGAACAGTTTTTGAAATGTTTCCCAGGACATGTTGAGTGTGTCAAGCTGGGTACGCTTCACAGACTCCCACCAGTAGTGTGACAACCCCAAAACAGGTCCATTCCACCCAACCCATTCTGAGTCGTCAAATACATGGTACAGAAAATAACTACAACTTTATTACAACAATTGTCGTGTAAAATACAACAACACATATGCTGTGAGTTTGGATACAAATATATACCAAATGTGACTCATGTTCCAACCGTAGACATCACCTCACAATAACACCTTACATAAAGGTATAGTCAAAAACTGTTTTAGAAATTAGAATCTTTGGGAAGTGCTCAAGGAAACCTTCGTACATGGGAGGCCACGCATCTAGGTTATGATAGATATCATATGGCCACAGAATTATCCTTGGTTGACCCAATAGACCCCAAAGAAAAACAAGAAGATTACTATCATATTCTTCCCAATGGTGAGTCTTCTCTTGACATATCATTATCTCTACTGTCTCTAATTGAGAATTATACTTCAAACAAACACCAAGATTATATAGGTAGTGCCCATAGATATACTCAGCAAGTGGATGAGCACAACCCTGTCTTATGATGACAGGAGGTTGTATGTCATTAGACATCTTGTATGATAGTGACAAAACACCCTTCCAACGTTGGGTTCGCCTCATCCTATTTTCTTCACCAAATATAACTACTAAATGATGACCACCGTTCTATTCCCTTGTTACCCCCCGCTCGACCCAGCTACACTCTTATTACCTGAAAGGAATTGTGAAGCAAAAGGGTGAGCACAACTAGCTCAGTAAAGAATATCATGACTAAAGATAATTCAATTATCAATAGCCTTCATCAACAATAAATCAGAGATTTAGAACATATGGTAAATGATAAAAATTTCAACCATAGTTGCAGCGGAACGAGCAATCCATTAGAAGAGTCAAATAGACTATAAAGTCTATTATCTTTTCCATGTTAGAAATCCACCAACAATATTTTATCCATGTAACATCACTCAACAGTTCCTTTCCACAATCATATGAATAACTCATAATCATAATTGTGACTATAAATTTTTCTTCGCACCCAGGACGAAGAATATTTTCATCACCTGTCTTTACCTGAAACATCAAAGATCATGGTTATACCAAATCACAGTTCCTGTTTATAATCATACTAACAAATCCATCTTTGCACTACGGGCCAAAGATATTCAACAACAGTTCATCTTTGCACTACAGGCCAAAGATATTCATCAACAGACCATCTTTGAACTACAGGCCAAAGATATTCAACAACAGTTCATCTTTGCACTACGGGCCAAAGATATTCATCAACAAACCATCTTTGCACTACGGGCCAAAGATATTCAACAACAGTTCATCTTTGCACTACAGGCCAAAGATATTTATCAATATTTCATCTTTGCACTACATGCCAAAGATATTAATATCTCAAAGAAATATATAATCATTTCAGAATTTATATAAACAATAATTATAACCATGTTGATCAATTCACCTTTGCACTTAAGCTAAAGATATTCACTTATAAATTCAATGGTCATGATCATACCAGTCACAATTCAACTTTGCACTACAGGCCAAAGAGAACCCTAGTCATGATCATACCAATAATCTACCCATCTTTACACTCTAGTGAAAGAGTTTCAACATCAGGGTTATAAAAATGTTATATATGATAATAAAATCAATATAATCAATACATAGTTTTAATCTCAAGAGTAATATTCATAACTCAACTATAATTTAGTTAGAAAAAGAAACCAATTTTGATCGTGAATAGTAACTCGTGAATAGTAACTCATGAATAGTAACTCGTGAATAGTAACTCATAAATAGTAAACTCGACACAAAAAGGTAGAAATTCCACAATAAAATCCATACCAGTATTTCGGTATAATGATATTGAAAGAATAATATTTCTTAAGCTTATAAACAATTTATTTAAATTGTTTACACTTTACTAAATAATGCATTTAATCATTCTAAAATATCAAACTCATAAGATTTTATCACCAATAATCAAAACCCTCATCAAAAATCTGCATATACCTCATATAGGATTCTCAAGCCATAAAATCCTATTTTTCCAATTTTCTTACTTCACATAACATATTTAATTCATTTACTCATAACTAGTCCATTTTCATGAAAAATATCAAATCATTTTCAAAAATATTTCTTTTCTGGGATTTAGCATAATATAGTCCAATATTGAACATATATTTTTCTCAGAATTTTTAAAACTCATTTACTATTTTTCATATGGCCAAAACCACCGAATATTTAGACATTTATCAAAAATTATACTTTTGTCCAAAAATTCTGAAATTTACAGAGTATACTTCTATCATACACATGTACTCCCAATAAAAATTTCATCAATTTTGGAGTTAACCACAAGGAATTATAAGCGGTTACTTTTAAAATAGTTTTTTCTCATAAAATTCATAACTCTCAATCTATACATCCAAAAATCACCATTTTTGGACACAATCAAGAAAACTCATCAAAATATCATTTCAAATTTTTTCAAAATTTTTGAAGATCAGAAAAATTACGAAACTGAAAATCATAACAACCCTTAAAATCCCTTAATATCCCTTACCTCAAAAGAGCAGTACTTCTGACTGGATATCGAATATGATGCTGAAGAAAACTTGCACTGATGAATAGCAACTCACCAAGTATCTAAAAACTCACAAAATATGCTTCATAATATAGAGAGAGAAAGAGAGAAAGCTTATGTTTCTGGTGTGATTTTCAATTCTAACTTAGCCTTCTATTTATAGGAAAATTTTGGTAGGTTTGACCTGCAACCTGATGGCTTTACCTGCTACTATTCCCACCCACCACATTTGAAATATAATTCAGCACATTTCTTCACCAACCACAAGTGGGGCCCACCAATTCTAGAATTTTCCATCAAAATGATAAACTCCAAAAATTCAACAATTTCTGAACCAGTCATCTCGTAAAATTCATAACAAATCATACTTCATTTTTAAACGGTTCAAAATTTGTGGGCATATACTCAACTTATATATGTATAACATATCCAAAAATTACCACGATCCAACGGTCGGATTAAAAATTATAACCCCCCGCAAAATATCTAAAAAACCTTGATTTTTAATACCTCCATTCCGACAAAAATACGGATAAAAATCTCAACATTAACTCCTTCATTTTTTAACCACAAAAATATATCCCTCATTTATATCCCCATAAAATAAATATTTTCTTATCACATGAATCAATAATTAATTATTCACAAATAATATTACAGAATCACATTTATGACAACCAGGCCGTTCCCAGAATGAGGGGGCTTTCCATAAGGATTTCTCCTTACTGACGCGCAATTAGATGACCAAACCTCTCCTTAGACAGAACTTTCTAGACATTGCCAATAATGCTATCTAATAATACTATTCAAATAATATGAATTATTGATCTGATAATGGGAAATACTGTGCAGCAACAATTATTGAACAACAATAATACAAAAATTTCAACGTAGCAATTATTGAATCAATAAAATAAAATATTGAACAGTAATTACTGTAACAATTATTGAGTAGTGCCTTCTTACATAAGAATCAATAATTTCAAAAATACTATGCAATACCGTGTGCTACTGTGCAATAACGCGTATTACTGTATTTTAACCACCGGGTATTCCAACAGTGTTAACGGTAACAACTACGCCGTTATTTGTAAAAACTCAAATTTATCGTTTTCTTCACCCGACAGTTATTCTGTTATGGGGCCCACAAATGGCTGCGCCGTCGTACGAATATTCCCCGACAGAAAGAATATTCCACGACCAAACGAATATTCCCCGACAACAATGATTATTTTATAACCACTTGCTTATTTTGAAAAAAAATCTTATTTCACTCATAACTTTAAATTTTTTATCAATTTAACCATTTACTGAATAGTAATTATAAGAAAAATTGAATACTTTTATTTCAAAAATTCGGGGTCTTACAATCTCCCCTCCTTATGAAATTTCGTCCCCGAAATTTACGTACCTGATATTTCAAAGAGTTGAGAATACCTTGCTTTCATTTCAGATTCCATCTTCCTTATCATCATGATTTCTCCATTGCTCATCTCCTGTATTTCAGATATCATTCTAGAATACAGCTTCAAAATAAGGGTTAATTGAACAAATTAACATATCACATAATATCCCAATATTATGACTGACCAACAAATAAGCTTAGGTAGGACACACTAGCGAAGGATTTACTCATCTCTCCCCTCCTAGTTATATTTCCCGATCTCCGCCAGAGATCATATCCCTAAGCTCTGATACCACCTGTGTAACTCTGGACACCAACCTATGTCAGCACCTTACATTGATACCTATCAGCTTGCCACCGCATAACGGCGTCCCCTACGGAGAGTCTGGCTTCGGTGCATCCCCCATCAACAAGAAGTCACCAGCGAGAGGCTCGGGCTCTTTACTTATAGCTCTGATACCAAATGTAACTCTGTTCCAACCGTAGACATCACCTCACAATAACACCTTACATAAAGGTATAGTCAAAAACTGTTTTAGAAATTAGAATCTTTGGGAAGTGCTCAAGGAAACCTTCGTACATGGGAGGCCACGCATCTAGGTTATGATAGATATCATATGGCCACAGAATTATCCTGGTTGACCCAATAGACCCCAAAGAAAAACAAGAAGATTACTATCATATTCTTCCCAATGGTGAGTCTTCTCTTGACATATCATTATCTCTACTGTCTCTAATTGAGAATTATACTTCAAACAAACACCAAGATTATATAGGTAGTGCCCATAGATATACTCAGCAAGTGGATGAGCACAACCCTGTCTTATGATGACAGGAGGTTGTATGTCATTAGACATCTTGTATGATAGTGACAAAACACCCTTCCAACGTTGGGTTCGCCTCATCCTATTTTCTTCACCAAATATAACTACTAAATGATGACCACCGTTCTATTCCCTTGTTACCCCCGCTCGACCCAGCTACACTCTTATTACCTGAAAGGAATTGTGAAGCAAAAGGGTGAGCACAACTAGCTCAGTAAAGAATATCATGACTAAAGATAATTCAATTATCAATAGCCTTCATCAACAATAAATCAGAGATTTAGAACATATGGTAAATGATAAAAATTTCAACCATAGTTGCAGCGGAACGAGCAATCCATTAGAAGAGTCAAATAGACTATAAAGTCTATTATCTTTTCCATGTTAGAAATCCACCAACAATATTTTATCCATGTAACATCACTCAACAGTTCCTTTCCACAATCATATGAATAACTCATAATCATAATTGTGACTATAAATTTTTCTTCGCACCCAGGACGAAGAATATTTTCATCACCTGTCTTTACCTGAAACATCAAAGATCATGGTTATACCAAATCACAGTTCGTGTTTATAATCATACTAACAAATCCATCTTTGCACTACGGCCAAAGATATTCAACAACAGTTCATCTTTGCACTACAGGCCAAAGATATTCATCAACAGACCATCTTTGAACTACAGGCCAAAGATATTCAACAACAGTTCATCTTTGCACTACGGGCCAAAGATATTCATCAACAAACCATCTTTGCACTACGGGCCAAAGATATTCAACAACAGTTCATCTTTGCACTACAGGCCAAAGATATTTATCAATATTTCATCTTTGCACTACATGCCAAAGATATTAATATCTCAAAGAAATATATAATCATTTCAGAATTTATATAAACAATAATTATAACCATGTTGATCAATTCACCTTTGCACTTAAGCTAAAGATATTCACTTATAAATTCAATGGTCATGATCATACCAGTCACAATTCAACTTTGCACTACAGGCCAAAGAGAACCCTAGTCATGATCATACCAATAATCTACCCATCTTTACACTCTAGTGAAAGAGAATTTCAACATCAGGGTTATAAAAAATGTTATATATGATAATAAAATCAATATAATCAATACATAGTTTTAATCTCAAGAGTAATATTCATAACTCAACTATAATTTAGTTAGAAAAAGAAACCAATTTTGATCGTGAATAGTAACTCGTGAATAGTAACTCATGAATAGTAACTCGTGAATAGTAACTCATAAATAGTAAACTCGACACAAAAGGTAGAAATTCCACAATAAAATCCATACCAATATTTCGTATAATGATATTGAAAGAATAATATTTCTTAAGCTTATAAACAATTTATTTAAATTGTTTACACTTTACTAAATAATGCATTTAATCATTCTAAAATATCAAACTCATAAGATTTTATCACCAATAATCAAAACCCTCATCAAAAATCTGCATATACCTCATATAGGATTCTCAAGCCATAAAATCCTATTTTTCCAATTTTCTTACTTCACATAACATATTTAATTCATTTACTCATAACTAGTCCATTTTCATGAAAAATATCAAATCATTTTCAAAAATATTTCTTTTCTGGGATTTAGCATAATATAGTCCAATATTGAACATATATTTTTCTCAGAATTTTTAAAACTCATTTACTATTTTTCATATGGCCAAAAACCACCGAATATTTAGACATTTATCAAAAATTATACTTTTGTCCAAAAATTCTGAAATTTACAGAGTATACTTCTATCATACACATGTACTCCCAATAAAAAATTTCATCAATTTTGGAGTTAACCACAAGGAATTATAAGCGGTTACTTTTAAAATAGTTTTTTCTCATAAAAATTCATAACTCTCAATCTATACATCCAAAAATCACCATTTTTGGACACAATCAAGAAAACTCATCAAAATATCATTTCAAATTTTTCCAAAATTTTTGAAGATCAGAAAAATTACGAAACTGAAAATCATAACAACCCTTAAAATCCCTTAATATCCCTTACCTCAAAAGAGCAGTACTTCTGACTGGATATCGAATATGATGCTGAAGAAAACTTGCACTGATGAATAGCAACTCACCAAGTATCTAAAAACTCACAAAATATGCTTCATAATATAGAGAGAGAAAGAGAGAAAGCTTATGTTTCTGGTGTGATTTTCAATTCTAACTTAGCCTTCTATTTATAGGAAAATTTTGGTAGGTTTGACCTGCAACCTGATGGCTTTACCTGCTACTATTCCCACCCACCACATTTGAAATATAATTCAGCACATTTCTTCACCAACCACAAGTGGGGCCCACCAATTCTAGAATTTTCCACCAAAATGATAAACTCCAAAAATTCAACAATTTCTGAACCAGTCATCTCGTAAAATTCATAACAAATCATACGTTCATTTTTAAACGGTTCAAAATTTGTGGGCATATACTCAACTTATATATGTATAACATATCCAAAAATTACCACGATCCAATGGTCGGATTAAAAATTATAACCCCCGCAAAATATCTAAAAAACCTTGATTTTTAATACCTCCATTCCGACAAAAAAACGGATAAAAATCTCAACATTAACTCCTTCATTTTTTAACCACAAAAATATATCCCTCATTTATATCCCCATAAAATAAATATTTTCTTATCACATGAATCAATAATTAATTATTCACAAATAATATTACAGAATCACATTTATGACAACCAGGCCGTTCCCAGGAATGAGGGGCTTTCCAATAAGGATTTCTCCTTACTGACGCGCAATTAGATGACCAAACCTCTCCTTAGACAGAACTTTCTAGACATTGCCAATAATGCTATCTAATAATACTATTCAAATAATATGAATTATTGATCTGATAATGGGAAATACTGTGCAGCAACAATTATTGAACAACAATAATACAAAATTTCAACGTAGCAATTATTGAATCAATAAAATAAAATATTGAACAGTAATTACTGTAACAATTATTGAGTAGTGCCTTCTTACATAAGAATCAATAATTTCAAAAATACTATGCAATACCGTGTGCTACTGTGCAATAACGCGTATTACTGTATTTTAACCACCGGGTATTCCAACAGTGTTAACGGTAACAACTACGCCGTTATTTGTAAAAACTCAAATTTATCGTTTTCTTCACCCGACAGTTATTCTGTTATGGGGCCCACAAATGGCTGCGCCGTCGTACGAATATTCCCCGACAGAAAGAATATTCCACGACCAAACGAATATTCCCCGACAACAATGATTATTTTATAACCACTTGCTTATTTTGAAAAAAAATCTTATTTCACTCATAACTTTAAATTTTTATCAATTTAACCATTTACTGAATAGTAATTATAAGAAAAATTGAATACTTTTATTTCATAAAATTCGGGTCTTACAATCTCCCCTCCTTATGAAATTTCGTCCCCGAAATTTACGTACCTGATATTTCAAAGAGTTGAGAATACCTTGCTTTCATTTCAGATTCCATCTTCCTTATCATCATGATTTCTCCATTGCTCATCTCCTGTATTTCAGATATCATTCTAGAATACAGCTTCAAAATAAGGTTAATTGAACAAATTAACATATCACATAATATCCCAATATTATGACTGACCAACAAATAAGCTTAGGTAGGACACACTAGCGAAGGATTTACTCATCTCTCCCCTCCTAGTTATATTTCCCGATCTCCGCCAGAGATCATATCCCTAAGCTCTGATACCACCTGTAACTCTGGACACCAACCTATGTCAGCACCTTACATTGATACCTATCAGCTTGCCACCGCATAACGGCGTCCCCTACGGAGAGTCTGGCTTCGGTGCATCCCCCATCAACAGGAAGTCACCAGCGAGAGGCTCGGGGCTCTTTACTTATAGCTCTGATACCAAATGTAACTCTGTTCCAACCGTAGACATCACCTCACAATAACACCTTACATAAAGGTATAGTCAAAAACTGCTTTAGAAATTAGAATCTTTGGGAAGTGCTCAAGGAAACCTTCGTACATGGGAGGCCACGCATCTAGGTTATGATAGATATCATATGGCCACAGAATTATCCTTGGTTGACCCAATAGACTCCAAAGAAAAACAAGAAGATTACTATCATATTCTTTTCCAATGGTGAGTCTTCTCTTGACATATCATTATCTCTACTGTCTCTAATTGAGAATTATACTTCAAACAAACACCAAGATTATATAGGTAGTGCCCATAGATATACTCAGCAAGTGGATGAGCACAACCCTGTCTTATGATGACAGGAGGTTGTATGTCATTAGACATCTTGTATGATAGTGACAAAACACCCTTCCAACGTTGGGTTCGCCTCATCCTATTTTCTTCACCAAATATAACTACTAAATGATGACCACCGTTCTATTCCCTTGTTACCCCCGCTCGACCCAGCTACACTCTTATTACCTGAAAGGAATTGTGAAGCAAAAGGGTGAGCACAACTAGCTCAGTAAAGAATATCATGACTAAAGATAATTCAATTATCAATAGCCTTCATCAACAATAAATCAGAGATTTAGAACATATGGTAAATGATAAAAATTTCAACCATAGTTGCAGCGGAACGAGCAATCCATTAGAAGAGTCAAATAGACTATAAAGTCTATTATCTTTTCCATGTTAGAAATCCACCAACAATATTTTATCCATGTAACATCACTCAACAGTTCCTTCCACAATCATATGAATAACTCATAATCATAATTGTGACTATAAATTTTTCTTCGCACCCAGGACGAAGAATATTTTCATCACCTGTCTTTACCTGAAACATCAAAGATCATGGTTATACCAAATCACAGTTCCTGTTTATAATCATACTAACAAATCCATCTTTGCACTACGGGCCAAAGATATTCAACAACAGTCATCTTTGCACTACAGCCAAAGATATTCATCAACAGACCATCTTTGAACTACAGGCCAAAGATATTCAACAACAGTTCATCTTTGCACTACGGGCCAAAGATATTCATCAACAAACCATCTTTGCACTACGGGCCAAAGATATTCAACAACAGTTCATCTTTGCACTACAGGCCAAAGATATTTATCAATATTTCATCTTTGCACTACATGCCAAAGATATTAATATCTCAAAGAAATATATAATCATTTCAGAATTTATATAAACAATAATTATAACCATGTTGATCAATTCACCTTTGCACTTAAGCTAAAGATATTCACTTATAAATTCAATGGTCATGATCATACCAGTCACAATTCAACTTTGCACTACAGGCCAAAGAGAACCCTAGTCATGATCATACCAATAAT
Source organism: Panax notoginseng (assembly GCA_016801055.1). NCBI lineage: Eukaryota > Viridiplantae > Streptophyta > Magnoliopsida > Apiales > Araliaceae > Panax > Panax notoginseng. The sequence goes on from CM029012.1 coordinate 26,441, forward strand.
CTACCCATCTTTACACTCTAGTGAAAGAGAATTTCAACATCAGGGTTATAAAAATGTTATATATGATAATAAAATCAATATAATCAATACATAGTTTTAATCTCAAGAGTAATATTCATAACTCAACTATAATTTAGTTAGAAAAAGAAACCAATTTTGATCGTGAATAGTAACTCGTGAATAGTAACTCATAAATAGTAAACTCGACACAAAAAGGTAGAAATTCCACAATAAAATCCATACCAATATTTCGGTATAATGATATTGAAAGAATAATATTTCTTAAGCTTATAAACAATTTATTTAAATTGTTTACACTTTACTAAATAATGCATTTAATCATTCTAAAATATCAAACTCATAAGATTTTATCACCAATAATCAAAACCCTCATCAAAAATCTGCATATACCTCATATAGGATTCTCAAGCCATAAAATCCTATTTTTCCAATTTTCTTACTTCACATAACATATTTAATTCATTTACTCATAACTAGTCCATTTTCATGAAAAATATCAAATCATTTTCAAAAATATTTCTTTTCTGGGATTTAGCATAATATAGTCCAATATTGAACATATATTTTTCTCAGAATTTTTAAAACTCATTTACTATTTTTCATATGGCCAAAACCACCGAATATTTAGACATTTATCAAAAATTATACTTTTGTCCAAAAATTCTGAAATTTACAGAGTATACTTCTATCATACACATGTACTCCCAATAAAAATTTCATCAATTTTGGAGTTAACCACAAGGAATTATAAGCGGTTACTTTTAAAATAGTTTTTTCTCATAAAATTCATAACTCTCAATCTATGCATCCAAATCAAGAAAACTCAAAAATCAATATCATTTCAAATTTTTCCAAAATTTTTGAAGATCAGAAAAATTACGAAACTGAAAATCATACAACCCTTAAAATCCCTTAATATCCCTTACCTCAAAAGAGCAGTATTCTGACTGGATATCGAATATGATGCTGAAGAAAACTTGCACTGATGAATAGCAACTCACCAAGTATCTAAAAACTCACAAAATATGCTTCATAATATAGAGAGAGAAAGAGAGAAAGCTTATGTTTCTGGTGTGATTTTCAATTCTAACTTAGCCTTCTATTTATAGGAAAATTTTGGTAGGTTTGACCTGCAACCTGATGGCTTTACCTGCTACTATTCCCACCCACCACATTTGAAATATAATTCAGCACATTTCTTCACCAACCACAAGTGGGGCCCACCAATTCTAGAATTTTCCACCAAAATGATAAACTCCAAAAATTCAACAATTTCTGAACCAGTCATCTCGTAAAATTCATAACAAATCATACGTTCATTTTTAACGGTTCAAAATTTGTGGGCATATACTCAACTTATATATGTATAACATATCCAAAAATTACCACGATCCAACGGTCGGATTAAAAATTATAACCCCCGCAAAATATCTAAAAAAACCTTGATTTTTAATACCTCCATTCCGACAAAAATACGGATAAAAATCTCAACATTAACTCCTTCATTTTTTAACCACAAAAATATATCCCTCATTTATATCCCCATAAAATAAATATTTTCTTATCACATGAATCAATAATTAATTATTCACAAATAATATTACAGAATCACATTTATGACAACCAGGCCGTTCCCAGGAATGAGGGGGCTTTCCAATAAGGATTTCTCCTTACTGCGCGCAATTAGATGACCAAACCTCTCCTTAGACAGAACTTTCTAGACATTGCCAATAATGCTATCTAATAATACTATTCAAATAATATGAATTATTGATCTGATAATGGGAAATACTGTGCAGCAACAATTATTGAACAACAATAATACAAATTTTCAACGTAGCAATTATTGAATCAATAAAATAAAATATTGAACAGTAATTATGTAACAATTATTGAGTAGTGCCTTCTTACATAAGAATCAATAATTTCAAAAATACTATGCAATACCGTGTGCTACTGTGCAATAACGCGTATTATGTATATTTTAACCACCGGGTATTCCAACAGTGTTAACGGTAACAACTACGCCGTTATTTGTAAAAACTCAAATTTATCGTTTTCTTCACCCGACAGTTATTCTGTTATGGGGCCCACAAATGGCTGCGCCGTCGTACGAATATTCCCCGACAGAAAGAATATTCCACGACCAAACGAATATTCCCCGACAACAATGATTATTTTATAACCACTTGCTTATTTTGAAAAAAAATCTTATTTCACTCATAACTTTAAATTTTTATCAATTTAACCATTTACTGAATAGTAATTATAAGAAAAATTGAATACTTTTATTTCATAAAATTCGGGGTCTTACAATCTCCCCTCCTTATGAAATTTCGTCCCCGAAATTTACGTTACCTGATATTTCAAAGAGTTGAGAATACCTTGCTTTCATTTCAGATTCCATCTTCCTTATCATCATGATTTTCTCCATTGCGTCATCTCCTGTATTTCAGATATCATTCTAGAATACAGCTTCAAATAAGGGTTAATTGAACAAATTAACATATCACATAATATCCCAATATTATGACTGACCAACAAATAAGCTTAGGTAGGACACACTAGCGAAGGATTTACTCATCTCTCCCCTCCTAGTTATATTTCCCGATCTCCGCCAGAGATCATATCCCTAAGCTCTGATACCACCTGTAACTCTGGACACCAACCTATGTCAGCACCTTACATTGATACCTATCAGCTTGCCACCGCATAACGGCGTCCCCTACGGAGAGTCTGGCTTGGTGCATCCCCCATCCAAACAGGAAGTCACCAGCGAGAGGCTGGGGCTCTTTACTTATAGCTCTGATACCAAATGTAACTCTGTTCCAACGTAGACATCACCTCACAATAAACACCTTACATAAGGTATAGTCAAAAAATGCTTTTAGAAATTAGAATCTTTGGGAAGTAGCTCAAAGGAAACCTTCGTACATGGGAGGCCCGCATCTAGGTTATGATAGATATCTATGCCACAGAATTATCCTTGGTTGACCAATAGACTCCAAAGAAAAACAAGAAGATTACTATCATATTCTTTCCAATGGTGAGTCTTCTCTTGACATATCATTATCTCTACTGTCTCTAATTGGAATTATACTTCAAACAAACACCAAGATTATATAGGTAGTGCCCATAGATATACTCAGCAAGTGGATGAGCACAACCCTGTCTTATGATGACAGGAGGTTGTATGTCATTAGACACATTGTATGATAGTGACAAAACACCCTTCCAACGTTGGGTTCGCCTCATCCTATTTTCTTCACCAAATATAACTACTAAATGATGACCACCGTTCTATTCCCTTGTTACCCCGCTCGACCCAGCTACACTCTTATTACCTGAAAGGAATTGTGAAGCAAAAGGGTGAGCACAACTAGCTCAGTAAAGAATATCATGACTAAAGATAATTCAATTATCAATAGCCTTCATCACCAATAAATCAGAGATTTAGAACATATGGTAAATGATAAAAATTTCAAACCATAGTTGCAGCGGAACGAGCAATCCATTAGAAGAGTCAAATAGACTATAAAGTCTATTATCTTTTCCATGTTAGAAATCCACCAACAATATTTTATCCATGTAACATCACTCAACAGTTCCTTTCCACAATCATATAATAACTCATAATCATAATTGTGACTATAAAATTTTTCTTCGCACCCAGGACGAAGAATTTTTCATCACCTGTCTTTACCTGTAAAACATCAAAGATCATGGTTATACCAAATCACAGTTCCTGTTTATAATCATACTAACAAATCCATCTTTGCATACGGGCCAAAGATATTCAACAACAGTTCATCTTTGCACTACAGGCCAAAGATATTCATAACAGACCATCTTTGAACTACAGGCCAAAGATATTCAACAACAGTTCATCTTTGCACTACGGGCCAAAGATATTCATCAACAAACCATCTTGCACTACGGGCCAAGATATTTCAACAACAGTTCATCTTGGCACTACAGGCCAAGATATTTATCAATATTTCATTTTGCACTACATGCCAAAGATATTATATTCTCAAAGATTATATAATCATTTCAGAATTTATATAACAATAATTTAAACCATGTTGATCAACATCAATTCACCTTTGCACTTAAGCTAAAGATATTCACTTATAAATTCAATGGTCATGATCATACCAGTCACAATTCAACTTTGCACTACAGGCCAAGAGTACCCTAGTCATGATCATACCAATAATCTACCCCATCTTTACACTCTAGTGAAAGAGAATTTCAACATCAGGGTTATAAAAATGTTATATATGATAATAAAATCAATATAATCAATACATAGTTTTATCTCAAGAGTAATATTCATAACTCAACTATAATTTAGTTAGAAAAAGACCAATTTTGATCGTGAATAGTAACTCGTGAATAGTAACTACATGAATAGTAACTCGTGAATAGTAAACTCATAAATAGTAAACTCGACACAAAAGGTAGAAATTCCAAATAAAATCCATACCGTAGTATTTCGGTATATGATATTGAAAGAATAATATTTCTTAAGCTTATAAAAATTTATATAAATTGTTTTACACTTTACTAAATAATGCATTTAATCATTCTAAAATATCAAACTCATAAGAATTATCACCAATAATCAAAAACCCTCATCAAAAATCTGCATAATACCTCATAAATAGGATTCTCAAGCCATAAAATCCTATTTTTCCAATTTTCTTATTCACATAACATATTAATTCATTTACTCATAACTAGTCCATTTTCATGTGAAAAATATCAAATCATTTTCAAAAATATTTCTTTTCTGGGATTTAGCATAATATAGTCCAATATTGAACATATATTTTTCTCAGAATTTTTAAAAACTCATTTACTATTTTTCATATGGCCAAAAACCACCGAATATTTAGACATTTATCAAAAATTATACTTTTGTCCAAAAATTCTGAAATTTACAGAGTATACTTCTATCATACACATGTACTCCCAATAAAAATTTCATCAATTTTGGAGTTAACCACAAGGAATTATAAGCGGTTACTTTTAAAATAGTTTTTTCTCATAAAATTCATAACTCTCAATCTATTACATCCAAAAATCACCATTTTTGGACACAATCAAGAAACTCATCAAAATATCATTTCAAATTTTTCCAAAAATTTTTGAAGATCAGAAAAAAAATTACGAAACTGAAAATCATAAACAACCCTTAAAATCCCTTATTATCCCTTACCTCAAAAGAGCAGAAAGAAAACTTGCACTGATGAATAGCAACTCACCAAGTATCTAAAAACTCACAAAATATGCTTCATAATATAGAGAGAGAAAGAGAGAAAGCTTATGTTTCTGGTGTGATTTTCAATTCTAACTTAGCCTTCTATTTTAGGAAAATTTTGGTAGGTTTGACCTGCAACCTGATGGCTTGACCTGCTACTATTCCCACCCACCACATTTGAAATATAATTCAGCACATTTCTTCACCCAACCACAAGTGGGGCCACCCACCAATTCTAGATTTTTCCACCAAAATGATAAACTCCAAAAATTCAACAATTTCTGAACCAGTCATCTCGTAAAATTCATAACAAATCATACGTTCATTTTTAACGGTTCAAAATTTGTGGGCATATACTCAACTTATTATATGTATATATAACATAATCCAAAAAATTCCACGATCCAACGGTCGGATTAAAAATTATAACCCCCGCAAAATATCTAAAAAACCTTGATTTTAATACCTCCATTCGACAAAAATACGGATAAAAATTCAACATTAACTCCTTCATTTTTTAACCACAAAAATATACCCTCATTTATATCCCCATAAAAATCATATTTTCTTATCACATGAAACAATAATTCTTATTCACAAATAATATTACAGAATCACATTTATGACAACCAGGCCGTTCCCAGGAATGAGGGGGCTTTCCAATAAGGAATCTCTTCTGACGCGCAATTAGATGACCAAACCTCTCCTTAGACAGAACTTTCTAGACATTGCAATAATGCTATCTAATAATACTATTCAAATAATATGAATTATTGATCTGATAATGGAAAATACTGTGCAGCAACAATTATTGAACAACAATATACAAAATTTTAACTGTAGCAATTATTGAATCAATAAAATAAAATATTGAACAGTAATTACTGTAACAATTATTGAGTAGTGCCTTCTTACATAAGGAATCAATAATTTCAAAATACTATGCAATACCGTGTGCTACTGTGCAATAACGCGTATTATTGTAATTTTAACCACCGGGTATTCCAACAGTGTTAACGGTAATACAACTACGCCGTTATTTGTATTAAAAACTCAAATTTATCGTTTTCTTCACCCGACAGGTTATTCTGTTATGGGGCCCACAATGGTTGCGCCGTCGTACGAATATTCCCCGACAGAAAGAATATTCCACGACCAAACGAATATTCCCCGACAACAATGATTATTTTTAACCACTTGCTTATTTTGAAAAAAAATCTTATTTCACTCATAACTTTAAATTTTTATCAATTTAACCATTTACTGAATAGTAATTATAAGAAAAAATTGAATACTTTTATTTCATAAAATTCGGGGTCTTACAAGTAGTCTGCCTCACCGCAGAACATAAAGGTGGCGAATGGAACCTTCTGTTCCTCCGTACATCCCAAGACATTGAATATCTTGGTTAATTTTCTTGGCCCACGTTTCTGCCATGATCGGATCGGCTTTCCCTTAATTCTTGGTGGTCCCAATTCTTTGAAACTGCTTGGCTGTGACAAACCGCGCGTTGTTATCATTTCCACCTATATTCTGCACACGAGTCTCCCTCGTCTGATTTTGTATGAACTGCAAAAAGCTCCTAAACATTCCATCATTCATCATTTGCTCAGTAACATTATTTACAGGAGGAATATTGCCTTCCTATTGCACGTTCCCCTGGGTGGTGATCAAGGTGTCTCCACGGTCTGATTTACTCCATTATTAACGTTCTCAGCTGCCATTCTAAATACTGCCATAAAACAAGGGTTAATAGTGATGTCATATATTATCCCTATACTCTGACGACCAAATAAACACCAAATTAAACTTAGTCAGGCATACTAGCGAAGGAATTCCCCATCTCTCCCCTCCTAGTCTTGTCTCACATCTCAGCCAGGGATCATAATCCCTAAGCTCTGATACCAACTGTGACGCCCCCAAAATAGGTATACAACACCCATTCTGAGTCGCCAAATACATGGTACAGAAAGCAAACTACAACTTCAATAATACAATTGTCGTGCAAAATACGACAACACATACTGTGAGTTTAAATACAAATATTATCTTCTGGACAATATCCACACTCAAATAAATCCTTATTACAATTATTTAAACACTATTTTACAGAAATAGTGAGGACTGCTAAAACATCTTTCTAGAACTATCACTCCATACCCCGACTAGATCCCGCTATGTTCTCACCTTAAGAAGAAAAATGGAACAAAAAGGAAAAGGGTGAGCTCAACTAGCCCAGTAAAGAATATTATGACTAAGATAATATACAACAAATTATCGTTAGTCTTCAACAGGGAAAAATCTGATAGAATATAATCGACAACAAGTTTTGATCAACAACTGCAGCGGAAACAACAAACTATTAGAAGAGTCAAGTAGAGAAAGAATTCTACTATCTTCTAAGATTTTAAAAGTCCATCATCAATATTTTATCCCTGTAACATTAATTAATAATCATCTTTATCTAAATATTCATCTTTGCACTACAGGCCAAAGATATTCATTTGTATCACCTGTCAGTCATGTTCATCTCAACACCTGTTCATCTTTGCACTATAAGCCAAAGATATTAATCAAGTAATCATACATCTTTGCACTACAGGCCAAAGATATTCAGTAATATCATCATTTAGGACTGAGGATGATGAAAAAATATCTTAAAGAGAACGAATCCAGTGAGACAGAAGGACAAATATTAGGGATTCGTATAACAGTTTATCCAAGATTAATAATACTTCATAATAATCAATTGTGAAGCAGAATTCAAAAATAAAGATCAAAACATGGATACAATCAAAGATAGTAATCATAATAGACATCTTGGACAAAAAGGGAATTTTTATTTTTCGGTGACTATGTGTATTCGTGAATAGTACCGTATACGTGAAAAGTGCGTATATGTGAATAGTAACCCCGCACAAAAGTTCCAAATTTGATAAAAATTCATATCAATATTTCAGCATAATGATATTGAAGAAAATAATATTATTAAGAAGAAAATAATATCCCTTACCTCAAATTAAGTACTTCGGGTCGGAATACCGGTATAAGGCTGAAAGAAACTTGTTCTGATGAATAGAAACTCTCAAAGTATCTAAATACTCACAAAATACACTCAATAATCTAGAGAGAGAAAGAGAGAAAACTTATGGTGTGTTTTCAATTCTAACTTAGCCCTCTATTTATAGGAAATTGTTCGCACGCCGAAGCAGACTTAACCTGCAACCTGATGGCTTTTACCTGCTACTATTCTCACCCACCACATTGAATAAAAATCTCAGTACATTTCTTCACCAACCAAGAGTGGGGTCCACCAATTCTAGAAATTTTTTACCAAATGATTAACTCCAAAAATTCAACAAATTCTTGAACTAGTCATCACGTAAAATTCATAATAAATCATACGTTCATTTTTAACAGTTCAAAATTTGTGGACATATACTCAACTTATATATGTATAACATATCAAAAAATTACCACGATCCAACGGTCGGATTAAAAATTATAACCCCCGCAAAATATCTCAAAAACCCTGAATTTTTAATACATCCATTCCGACAAAAATACTGATAAAAACATCAACATTAACTCCTTCATTTTTAACCACAAAAATATATCCCTCATTTATATCACATAAAATAAATATTTCCTTATCATATGAATCAATAATTAATTATTCACAAATAATATTACAGAATACATTTATGACAACTAGGCCGTTCCCAAGAAAGAGGGGGCTTTCCAATAAGGATTTCTCCTTACTGGCGCGCAATTAGATGACCAAACCTCTCCTTAGACAGAATTTTAGACATTCCCAATAATGTTATCTAATAATATTATTCCAATAATATGAATTATTGATCTGATAATGGAAAATACTATGCAGAAAACAATTATTGAAACAACAATAATATAAAATATCAATGCAGCAATTATTGAATCAATAAAATAAAATATTGAACAGTAACTACTGTAACAATTATTGAGTAGTGCCTTCCTTCGTAAGAATTAATAATTGGTGTGCAATACCGTGTGCTACTGTATTTTAACCACCGGTATATCCAACAGTATTAACGGTAACAACTACGCCGTTATTTATAAATAACTTATTCTTGTCGTTTTTTTCATCCAATCGCTTTCCGTTATGGGGCCCACACAAGGCTACGCCGTCGTACGAATATTCCCGACAGCAAGAATATTCCACGACCAAAGGAATATTCCCCGACAAATGAATATTTTATAACCACTTGCTTATTTTGCAAAATTTGCACATTTCACCATAACCAAAGTATTATATCAAATTAACCCCTTATTATTCACAATAATATTTAGAGAAAATTTGATTTTATTCATTAATAAGCTGGGGTCTTACATGTTATATTCGAGTTTTGTGGTTATTGGTGGTAAGAGATCGTAAAGGAGAGGTTATAGTTGGTTAAACTAATAAGGGAAGTAGAGTTTTTAAAACTTGAAGTGTTATCCTAAATTATTAAGGAAATAGTAACTGATGATGTGAAATCAAGACGGGATTAATGTTAGACGAGTTAACACTTAAGGAGGAGTGTAAAGTATTTAGAAGCGTATGTTTCATTTCTGCTGATGCAAAACTTATCTGCCTCTGAATTTGGTATGGCGGAGCTACGCCATTTCTTAGCCTATGACTAGCGCAGCTGCGCTGGTCTTAATGATCAATTTTTTGGAAATTTAAAATTTAAGAAAATGAGTATTAATGACTCATAAGGATATAAAAATCTTAAATGATGATTAAGTTATCCATAAATAGATTTTATTAAGGTTTAATTAATTAACCCGGAATAAATATTGGTTAATTAAGTGATATTATGGAATATTGTATTCTATTAATTAGTGAGTGCATAGTATTTCTGAAAAGAAAATAAAATATTAATATTAATTAATCATTGTGATATTAAAAGGTGTGATAATGGGTTGAAAGTACCCAACTGAATGATATTTAGCCCAATTAAAGTATTAATAGTATTACTATGTGTAATATGGAAAATATGGGCAGTGTAGTAATATATAATACCTATGGCTTAAGAATATGTGAAGTATGACATTTAATTGAGACTAATGATATAAGGTAATCAAGTGGTACAATAAAATCATAAGGGATTTTAAATACAGAATAATTAAATATCTGTGTATTCCAAAAATTGGGGAAGGAATTATGTGTGTACATTAGATAGATAATATTAAATAATGTGATAATGTGGTTATGTGAGTAGTAAAATATAATTATGGAGATACTTGGACAATAATACATAACTGTGTTATTCTAATTGCGTGTATTTAATGTACATGGATACTATGAGGTTGAGTACCTAAATAATCCCTAAATTTCTTAATATGTAACAATTGTATATTAAAATTTTCATTTTGTGAAATTAAAGAACCAAATCAAGCCTTAGAATAACAAGTTGCTGAGTTATTCGGCTTGTCCCAATTTAGTGTACAATTGCACCCAATTTCTCATTCACGTGCATAGCAAAAAGGCTAAGGCCTATTTTCCTTTTCTTCTTCCAAGCTCTTTCTAGCTGATGATTATGGGGGGGAGTGGTGGTGGTGATGATTTTTAACTAACATCTAACAACTCTTTGATAACCTTCATGCAATCCTTCAATCCATGGGTTTGATTTAATGAGAGATTGCATTGTCTGTGTATTGATTGTTCTATAATATGGACTCTCCTTCTCAAATTGCCATTGCTGAGAATTGCAAAGTGTGAGATTGAGAGCATACAAGTATTCTAAGAAATTGGGAGTTCATTTAGCAGCAAGTTCATTTCATTTTACCGAGTTATAAGATTCTTCTTGTTCTTCATTGTTGGTTCTGTCAAAATTTCCATCTTGAATACCAATTTCTTGATTATGCGGAGTTGGATGATAATTATGTTGGGTAATGGTTGTATAGTTGTTATATAACCATATAAGTATGTTTAAACTGATATATGAGTAATTACAATCGAATTCGTGAATAATTTATGTGGGTTGGCTAGTTTTTCTGCCGACGCAGACTGTTTTGGGCTTGAATCAGACGTAGCGCAGCTACGCCGTTATAACACTAGGGTGCAGCGCAGCTGCGCCGACCTCTGAGTTTAGTTTTTGCTTTCTATTTTAAAGTCTGATCAGTGTTGGTAAAGTACTATGACATAAACTAGCATGCACACATGTGTAATGTGTATACACAAGTATATCACCCTAATGTGAGCATGTTTACTAGATTAGCATACATGATTAAGGAAAGTGTATAGTTTAAAATGGATTTAAAACTTTAGAAATGAACTTGATAGGTATGTATGCCATATCTATATACTGACTTGGTAAGTACGTTGGTATGGTTTATAAATGCATGAATAACCCGTTAACTTGTGTTTATATGATTCGTAAGGAAGCATGAACATGTTGAACTTATTTGTAAGCTTTACTAATGAAAATACAAACTTTGATGAGACTTATTTTCTAGGAGTTCTGATCATAGTAGTCTATATACATGATGGATTTCAGATGTAAAATGAGCATTATATAAGGTTTATAGTGTCTTGCCATGATCAAACTTATTAGATCTTGTGTTAGAGAAATTTTCAAGAAAAGCTTAGTATAATAAGCTCAGATAATGGATATGAATGCTAGAAGGTGTAGTTTCTGATCTTGAGAAGATGATAACATAACTTGACTACACATGATAAGAGCTTTAAAGTTGCCTTGTATATGATAAAATTACATAGTTCAAGTTAAAATGATTTCAAAAACAAACTTGAATATGTTTTCAAACCAAGTGCATTAGGTATGAGAAAAGAGACTCTGAAGATTTGAGATGACATGTTTATGTTCATTATGTCTCTGAAACATAAGTCTTATATGTTAAACATAACGGAAGTTGATTTATATGTGTTATATTGCATCATTCATGAAAAAAAAATGATTTTCAAAGGTAACTCGAGCATGTTTTTGAACTTAAGTTGCATTACATATGAGTATTTAGATTCTAAAGGCTTGAGATGCCATGTTATGTTTTACTATGTCTCTATACATAATTCGTAAGTGATGGACATAAAGAGAATTTAATCAAACATTAATTTTAAGCATGTTTTAAAGTGTTAAACGTTATGAATATGTATGAGCATGTGTATTACAAGATTATGTGACCTCTTTATGCGAACATAAGGCTAATTAGTACACCTAGTGATTACATGACCCTATTCGTCTTTGAATTCGTGAAAATCATAAACTAAAGTTCCTAACATATAAGGTTGATCTGAAAGTGATCATGCAAATATGTAAAGACCTCTAGTGTGTATGCATGAGAAGTATAAGAGTCTAAGTGTGTTAAAGTTTGGACTAAAACCTGGAGTGCAAAAGCTCAACCTTGGTCTGGCTATGGGACAGTGCAGCTACGCCATCCCTAAGCCTATACATGGTGCAGCTGCGCCATCCTGCAGTCATGAATAGTTTCTATTTTTGATCTGAAATTCAAAGCATGCTTATATGATTTCTTTAAAATTGAAATATGCGACCAATATGCTATGTAATGCGTAAGAAGCATGCTATGTGATAGAGATGAATGGACTTTCAAATGTTAAGTCCAAATGAATATTTTCAAGATATAAAGCAACGATACGTTTTTTGAATTTGTAATTTTATTTGTGCTATAAAAATAGGATATGTGATGTGGTATGAAGTTACAACTAAGTTAGACGTTTATATGTACGTTTGAACTTACTTATATGAGTTTTAAATGTGTCGAACACATAGCAAGTCAAGTGTGCTATATATGAATGTTGATGTCAAGTACGAGTGTTTAAGGTATCCCTATATACATACCTAGTTATTCTAAGAGTATGATGAGAAAGTGAAGTGTAGGTTTTACAAACCTAGTTAGGAAACAATATTTGTTCTTATATTAAGAGCGTATGAAATGTATGACTAATGGATATGAATCTATAATTATATAACTGTGTAGGAATACACAGAGTGCATATAAGCTTTAAGCAGTTAAGTCATAGCTGATAAACTACGAATCAGGCAAGTCTTTCAGTTCCTATTTGATATATGAATTCTATAACTGTTAGTTGAGTATAATTATGCCATGAGAATGTTGATATTTATATATATATATATATATATATATATATATATGAAATGCATATGAGATATATATGAAATGTGGAAGTGGATTTGATGATATACTTGTGAAGTAAATCTCTATGCCTTTTATGTATGAAGTAATATGCATAATAAATATTAATTAATTATGAATGCATGAACTGAATATGCTATTATATGCTATGTGCTGCATGAAAAACTGTTAGAATTGATGGGCTGTCGAGCTCACCCTTCCAAATAACCACTTTTGCAAGTTAAGGACTGATGGTAAAGTTACGTGCTACTTGATTGATAAAGTTCAATAGCATAGAAGGAGATTTATTTATATACTCTTGAACCATGTTTAGGTTCTAGGAGATGTACTTGATAGTAGTTTACAATGTGTAATACCTATTGAATTATTAAGTTGTAATGTGTGATACATAGAGGAATTCGAATCGATATGTAAAGATTTATACAGTAATTCGAATAGAATGAATCATAACATAATTTGATTTAAGGATATGTAATTGATTCAAGTTAAGATATCAATAAAAGATTTATTTCAAATGAGATTGAAAAAGTTTAAATTATTCCGCATATTTATATAACATCGAATATGATGTAAGACAGAAATGGTAAATGACCAAGATTAGGAACTTATAAAAGTTTGGGGTCATTATACAGATCCTGGAAGTGGAAGAATTTTATATTCTACTCTGTAAAAAGAAAAATTGGTATTCATTAAGTTATGAATAAAAGATATAAATAGTTTGACGATAGTAGTATCGTGGCAGACCGGATCTGAGGTTCGAAGGGGACTTGGATTTGGGATCATCACAGCACCATGTCCAACATGCTACGATTTTACTATTAGATACATCAATCAATTATTGTGTATTAGTAGGCGTCCATTGTGAGAAAATCATTTGAGATGATCTAGAGAACTTATTGTGAATCGTTCTTCTTTTCAGAAGATCCTTTGTTCCCTACCAGTAAGACTTGGTCTTTCTTGGTAAAGTGATCTTAACATTTTTTCAACATGTTAAGCAAGTTAGCGAGGCTGATATATAGTTTGTTTTTATGAAAAATTCACAACAATTGTGAGAAGGAGTCTGGGAGTAACTACAAGATCAAATCTCGACTCAACTCTCCATCCATGACAAAACTTGTTGTCCTAATTTTCCAATCAAAATTGATCTGTTTAGGACATGTGTCTGTACTATAGTGTCGTTGGTCTTTCTAGATCAGAAGAGCTCCTTAGATATATGATATCTATTAGTCCTACTTTCCTCACCATCAACTACTTGACGTGCAGGAGTATCGTAGGAGCATCCATAGTTTCATGCTGACGCTGAAGCTCATTACTCATGGATGCGAGCATGATGCATTGAGCTAACTATGCATCATCTGACCACTTTCTAAAATAGCAATCTCTTCCTCGGAGGCATTGTTGCAACCATTGCAGGGATAGGCGTATTAAGGACATAAGATAGCTTTTCAGCCGTGAGAACTATTCTCAATTTCCTTAACCAATCTGTTTAATTCGGTTCGATTAAATAGCATCTAATATGCTTCGCAGTGATAGTAAATTTTAGATATTGTAAAATTCTGTAAATGATTTGTAATTTAACAACATTATATCATACATTCTTTTATTAATTACCAAAATATTTAAGTCTTTTTTTTAAATTGGTATCTCCCACTATTTACTTCGAACTATTTACCCTCACTTTATAGTTCGGCAAAATCTAATTAAAGATTTGCTAGTGAGAATAAGGATCTCATTTCAAATTTATATAGCCTTGTGGTGACACAACAAACTATATATAAAATATATAGGTAGACATCTATTGTCAATTACATCATCATGGTAACTCCTTTTATTTTGCCTCTTAGATTATTTTGATCAAGTATATGCATATTCGAATCAAAATTATCTAAGTTAAGTCCAACCTAGCACTTCCATATATTCCAAAAAGAAAAATATTGTCCTTGTGGTGACACAAACAAAAACAATATTGTTCAATTTTTTTATAAGCATCAAGTGTGATAAAAATAAACATCTCAAAAATTACGAAAAGCATTGTGGTGATGTAACGCCCCCAAATTCAGGTACTTGAAACCCGAACACGGTGCTTTACGATACCATTTCTATGAGCGTAATAATACTAATAATAATAACAATAATATGAATATCAAACTTATCTTACATTTATCAGAGTCTACTCCCAAAGTACGCAACCTTTACTATAATTCTTTTACATGATAGATAATACATAACATTGTCTTAATACAGTTTAATCATTACAAAAGATACCATTAAAACATATTCTATTTACTTTCCTTTTCACTTGTTCTTGTCTGAACCTTTAGGTTGATCACGCCTTGCTGAAAACATTTAAATTTAAAGCAAGAATGAGCATTTGGGTGGCCCAGCAAGTAATAACAATTATAAAATTAATTAGCCGAAAAGAATTAAATATTTTCTTTGTACATCACTTCTTCAACAAATCATATATATTGTGAAGTAAATGAACCGATAATAATACCATAACAATTCTATCTCAAATTTTTGAAACTACTTAATGACTATATATGGGGTTTAGTTGACATACTATGAATATTGTTTTCAATTTTTTGAATAGGTTTAGCAGAACTTCATCCGCAAACCGTCATAACTTACGGGGCGCGAGGGTGTACATCCCATGGGCCCTATATTGATCAATAATACATTGCAACAACGATGTGATCGCATCACTCCGTCCGCCTTGGGCGCATAAAATTTTTCCCTTGATCGGGATGTTCATGCTAGTCTGGAATCCAAACCAAAATAATTTGATTGGATACAAAGAAGTTTTATCATATTCAACGATATTTCTAAATCTGTGTCTAGTATATAATATATATATATATATATATATATATATATATATATATATATATGACATATTACCATATACTAACATGTTGATAAACAATAATCGGATATTGAATATATCACAATAAGGGTTATAAATATAGGATTAATAATTTGTACAATAATAATATAATTTAGAAATATTCTTACTCATGTCCATTGCAAAATAAAGAAAATGCAAAGCTAAGATACTTTCCTGGTCTGCTATTTACAGTACGCAACTTAATTTTATCTTTTATATCACAAATATCTTTAAAAAATCATTTTACTGATTAGAAACAACAAACTATAACACATAGCACTTTTATTGCAGTCAGCGCGTATCCTAATCACATTATCACACATATTCAACAGTCATTGAATCACAAATAAACACATATACAGACAACTTATACAAGTTCAAATCAATTACTAAAACATGTCGTGTACCGACGGCTTTATTGGGTAATTATCGAGTCTAAGACTTTATCCTGTAATTCAACATCTGTAAGTATCAGTCATATTATTTTTAAATAATTTAAAATAATTTTTAAACATTTATTATAATTTATCATGAATTTTCAAACATCGAAATCATTATTAAATGATTTAAATACTAATCAATTCTATTATCATTAATATTAAATTAATATTAAATATTAATGAAACCATTGCCAAAATGTTAAAGTTATTTATAATAACTCAAAATATTATTAAAGTATTAATATTACCCTTAAATGATTTTTAAAAGATTTTAAATCATTTTTAAATAATAATCATTAATATTTAAGTATTAATGTTTTTTTTATCCAAATATTAAAAGTCGTTAAGTATAACTTAAAATATTTTTAATTCATTTATATCCTTTTTAAATGATTTTTAAATTAATAAAACCATTTTTAAACTATTTATTACCATAATTATTAAATAAACTTAATATCATTAATATTAAATTAAATATCATTAATATTAAATTATTATAAAATTATCCTTTAAATATCAAAAGTTATAATTTATAACTTAAAATATCTTTAAACACTTTACTTTCATTAAAAATGATTTTTTTCTAATATAAAAATTATTTTTAAAACTAATTTATTTTATATGAGTATTAAATAAATCTAATATCATTAATATTAAAATATTAATTATTTTTATGATAAAATATCAAAAGTTATATTTTATAACTTCAAATATTTTTATAACCTTTATATAATTTTTTAAATCATTAATTTTATTTTTCATCATTTATTTAATACATTTATTAAATAACTTAAATATCATTAATATTAATTTATTAATGAAATTTCATCACAAAATATTTAAAAGTCATTAAAAAAATAACTTAAAATATTTTCTTATAACATAATATAATTTTAAATAATTTTTTCAAGTACTAAAATTATTTTTAAATAATTTATTTAATATTATATTAAATTAATTAAATACCTTTAATATTCTAAAAATATTAAATATTATGAAATATATCCAAACTAATTAAAAACTAATTTTTCGATTTTAAAATAATTTTTAATAATTATTTTGTATTTTTAATATTTAAAAACTAATTTTTCTATTTATTTAATAAAAAAAATGATGAATTTTGAAAATCAACTGACGCTAAAGGACCCTATAGCGACGAAACTGTCGCTATAGGTGTTCTTAAGTGTTCTTCATCAAACCAAGAATAGCAACTCACAAAGTATCTAAGTACTTATGACTGGATATCAGATATGACGTTGAGGGAAAACTTGCACTGATGAATAGCAACTCACAAAGTATCTAAATACTCACAAAATACACTCAATAATCTGGAGAGAGAAAGAGAGAAAATTTATGAATTCTGGTGTGATTTTCAATTCTAACTTAGCCCTCTATTTATAGGAAAATGTTAGCACGCCGAAGCAGACTTAACTTGTAACCTGATGGCTTTACCTGTTTACTATTTCCACCCACCACATTTGAATAAAAATCTCAGCACATTTCTTCACCAAACAAGAGTGGGGCCCACCAATTCTAGAATTTTCCACCAAAATGATTAACTACGAAAATTCAACAATTTCTAAACCAGTCATCTCGTGAAATTCATAACAAATTATACGTTCATTTTTAACGGTTCAAAATTTGTGGACATATACTCAACTTATATATGTATAACATATCCAAATATTACCACGATCCAACGGTCGGATTTAAAAATTATAACCCTCGCAAAATATCTTAAAAATCCTAATTTGATTTTCAATACTTCCGTTCCGATAAAAATACAGATTAAAACACCTCAACATTAACTCCTTCATTTTTAACAACAAAAATATATCCCTCATTTATATCCACATAAAATAAATATTTCCTAATCATATGAATCAATAATTAATTATTCACAAATAATATTACAGAATCACATTTATGAAAACCAGGCCGTTCCCAAGAAAGAGGGGGCTTTTCGATAAGGATTTCTCCTTACTGGCGCACAATTAGGTGACCAAACCTCTCCTTAGACAGAAATTTCTAGACATTGTCAATAAGGTTATCTAATAATATTATTCAAATAATATTAATTATTGATCTGATAATGGGAAATATTGTGCAGTGACAATTATTGAACAACATAATATAAAATATCAACACAGCAATTATTGAAATCAATAAAATAAAAATATTAAACAGTAATTACTGTAACAATTATTGAGTAGTGCCTTCTTACGTAAGAATCAATAAATTTCAAAAATACTGTGCAATACCGTGTGCTACTGTGCAATAACGGTATTCTGTATTTTAACTACTACCGGGTATTTCAACAGTATTAACGGTAATAACTACGTCGTTATTTGTAAAACTCAAATTTGTCGTTTTCTTCATCCGACAGTTATTCGTAATGGGGCCAACAAATAGCTGCGCGGTCGTACGATATTCCCTGACAGAAAGAATATTCCACGACCAAACGAATATTCCCCGACAACAATGATTTATTTTATAACCACTTGCTTATTTTGAAAAAAACATTCACATTTCACCCATAACTTTAAACTTTTATCAATTTAAACCATTTACTGAATAGTAATTATAAGAAAAATTGAATACTTTTATTTATAAATTTGGGGTCTTACAATCTCCCCTCCTTATGAAATTTCGTTACCTGGTATTTCGAAGAGTTGAGAATACATTGCTTCCATTTCAGATTCTATCTCTCAGATCATCATGATTTCTCCATTGCTCATCTCCTGTTATTTCAGATATATTCTAGAATACAGCTTCAAAACAAGGTTAATTTAACAAATTAATATATCACATAATATCCCGATATTATGACTGACCAACAAATAAGCTTAGGTAGGATACACTAGCGAAGGATTTTACTCATCTCTCCCCTCTTAGTTATATTCCCCGATCTCCGCCAGAGACGATATCCCTAAGCTCTGATACCAAATGTGACAACCCAAAACAGGTCCATTCCACCCAAACCCATTCTGAGTCGTCAAATACATGGTACAGAAAATAACTACAACTTTATTACAACAATTGTCGTGCAAAATACAACAACACATATGCTGTGAGTTTGGATACAAATATATACCAAATGTGACATTGGACACCACATGTATCAGCACCTCATAAAGGTACCTTACATAAAGGTACAGTCAAAAACTGTTTTAGAAACTAGAATCTTTGGGAAGTGCTCAAGGAAACCTTCGTACATGGGAGGCCATGCTTCTAGGTTATGATAATATCATATGGCCACAGAATTATCCTTGGTTGACCCTTAGACCCCAAAGAAAACGAGAAGATTACTATCATATTCTTCCCAATGGTGAGTCTTCTCTTGACATATAAATATCTCCGTTGTCTCCAAGTGAAAATTATGTTTCAAATAAACTCCAAGATCATACAGGTAGTGGTCGTAGATATATTCAGCTAGTGGATGTGCACAACCATGTCTTATGAGAACACGAGGTTGTATGTCATTAGACATCTTGTATGATAGTGACAAAATACCCTTCTAAAGTTGGGTACAATTATTACCCTATTGGATTCACCAAATATAACTACTAAATGAAATTTTCTATATTGCTT
>CM029012.1:46902-121401 GCA_016801055.1 Panax notoginseng
TCTTGGTTGGTGAAGAAATGTGCTGATGACTTTTATTCAAATGTGGTGGGTGGAAATAGTAGCAGGTAAAGCCATCAGGTTGAGGTTAAGTCTGCTTCGGCGTGCTAACATTTTCCTATAAAATTAGAGGGCTAAGTTAGAATTGAAATCACACCAAGAAACAAGTTTTCTCTCTTTCTCTCTGTAGATTATTGAGTGTATTTTGTGAGTATTTAGATACTTTGAGAGTTTCTATTCATCAGAGCAAGTTTCTTTCAGCCTTATACCGGTATTCCGACCAGAAGTACTGATATTTTGAGGTAAGGGATATTATTTTCTTCTTAATTGATATTTTTTCTTCAATATCATTATGATGAAATATTGATATGAACTTTTTATCAAATTTGGAATTTGTGTCGGGTTACTATTTACGTATACATTACTATTCACGTATACGCACTATTCACGAATACGACACTACTCACCGAAAATAAAAATTTTTTTTTGTCAAAGATGTCTATTATGGTTACTATCTTTGATTGTATCCATGTTTTGATCTTTATTTTTTATTTGAATTCTTTCACAATTGATTATTATAAGTATTATTGATCTTGGATAAAAGTTATACGAATCCTACTATTTGTCCTTCTGTCTCACTGGATTCGTTCTCTTTAAGATATTTTTCATCATCCTCAGTCCAAATGATGATATTGCTGAATATCTTTGGCCTGTAGTGCAAAGATGTATGATTACTTGATGAATATCTTTGGCTGTAGTGCAAAGATAAACAGGTGTTGAGATGAACATGACTGACAGGTGATACAAATGAATATCTTTGGCATGTAGTGTAAAGATAAAAATATTTGGATAAAGATGATTATTAATTGATGTTACAGGGATAAAAATATTGATGAAGGACTTTTAATCTTAGAAGATAGTAGAATTCATTCTCTACTTGACTTTCTTATGGTTTGCTGTTTCCGCTGCAGTTGTTGATCTAAAACTTGTTGTCGATTATATTCTATCAGATTTTTCCCTTTTGAATACTTATGATAATTTGTTTGTATATAATCTTAGTCTTATTATTCTTTACTGGGCTAGTTGAGCTCACCCTTTTCCTTTTTGTTCCATTTTTCTTCTCAGGAGGTGAGAACATAGTGGATCTAGTCAGGGGTATGGAGTGATGGTTCTAGAAAGATGTTTTTAGCAGTCCTCACTATTTCTGTAAAAATAGTGTTTGAATAATTATATTGAGGACTTATTTGAGTGTGGTATTGTCTAGAAGATAATATTTGTATTTAAAACTCCAGTATGTGTTGTCGTATTTTGCACGACAATTGTATTATTGAAGTTGTAGTTTGCTTTCTGTACCATGTATTTGGCGACTCAGAATGGGTGATGTATACCTATTTTGGGGGCCGTCACAGTTGGTATCAGAGCTTAAGGATATGATCCCTGGCTGAGATGTGAGACAAGAACTAGGAGGGGAGAGACGGAAAATTTCTTCGCTAGTTTGAACCTGACCTAAGTTTATTGGTGTTTATTTGGCCGGTTAGAGTATAAGGATAATATATGACATGACTATTAACCCTTGTTTTATGGGCAGTATTTTAGAATGGTAGCTGAGAACGTTAATAATGGAGTAAATCGACCGTAGAGACACCTTTGATTACCACCCAGGGGAACGTGCAACAGGAAGGCAATATTCCTCCTGTAAACAACGTTACCGAGCAATCGATGAATGATGTAAATGTTTAGGAGCTTTTTGCAGTTCAGCAAAATCAGACGAGGGAGACTCGTGTGCAGAATACGGGTGGAAATGATAACAACGCACGGTTTGTCCAACCAAGCAGTTTAAAGAATTGGGACCACCAGAAATTTAGGGAAAGCCGGATCCGATCATTGCGGAAAGTGGGTCAAGCAAATTCCACAGATATTCGATTCTTGGGATGCACGGAGGAACAGAAGGTTCATTCGCCACCTTTATGTTCCGCGGTGAGGCAGACTACTGTTGGGAGTCTGTGAAGCGTAACCCAGACCTGACGCACTCAACATGTCCTGGGAAAATTTAGAAAAATTGTTCAATGACAAGTACTTTCCTGAAAGTATTCGTCATATGAAGAGGTGGAGTTTATAAACTGGAATAAAATAACATGACGGTGTCCCAGTACGAGGCGAAGTTTGCAGAGTTATCCAGGTTTGTACCTCATTTGGTCGAAAATGAGGATCGAATGACAAGGATGTTTTCTGAGAGGTCTAAAACCCGAGATTCGACAATATCTTATCTCTCATAATTTTCTTTATATTCAGATGTGTAAACGGACTCAATTATTAGAGTGAGATAATAAGTATGTGCACCAAGGGACCACAACCAGGGTCATACCGGTGGCTGCAGTTATCGAAACAATGAAAACCGAGAGAGGAAAACATTCGGACAAAAGCGGTAACCACTTTGGTGGTAATCGTGGTCGTGATAATAGAAGGAGCGAGTCAGGAGGAGATTTCAAGAAGAGAAGGTACAATAATGATAACGTGAAGACGTCAGCACAAACATCAACTGTTTCTAGGGGAGGAGAACGACAACCGGTCGTATGTTACAAATGTGGAAAGAGGGGGACATATCAGCCCAAACTGCCCACAACAATTCAAGGTATGTTATAACTGTGGAAAGGAGGGTCATATAGCTCAAGAGTGTTCTGTAGAAAAACCAGTTCAGCCAGGATGATGACTCTAAAAGTTGTCCTGGATAAGTCGAAATCAGCGGTTCTGGAAGGGCGTTTGTCGTGACTGGCCAAAATGCGAGAACCCGAACGAGTGTTGATCACGGGCAAGCTAATATTGAATTCTTGCGAAGTTTATACTTTACTAGATACCGGTTCTACCCATTCTTTTATCTCTCCAACTTGTGCTCAACGTTTGAACTTGACTCCGGAGAAATTGACTTTGACTTATCTGTTGAAACTCCGTTGGGTGAAACCTTTGTTACATCTACAGTTTATAAATCTTGCTTAATCCAAGTTGCACCATCAAATTACATGTTGACCTTATTTCTTTAAAGATACTTGCATTTGATGTGATTTTAGGAATTGATTGGTTAACTACTCATTATGCCAAAATTGATTGTTTTCGTAAGGTTGATAGTTTTCATATTCAAACCAACCTGTTATGTTAATTCAAGCAACCAAACCATTAAAATCAATCGCTGTTATATCAAGCCATAAAGCCATTCGTTTATTGAAAAATGGATGTCAAGCTTCTTAGCCCATGTTATGGACTTGAACAAAAAACACGATAGATTTGAATAATATTTCTGTTGTTAGTGAATTTCCTGACGTATTTCCTGAAGAACTTCCTGATCTACCCCAGAACGTGAAGTTAAATTCTTTATTGACCTTGAACCCGGTACAAAGCCCATTTCTAAAACCCCATACCGAATGGCTCTTATTGAACTTCAGGAGTTTAAAGTCTAACTACAGGAGTTGTTGACATCGATTTTATTCGTCCTAGTACATCTCCTTGGGGTGTTCCTGTGTTATTCATAAAGAAGAAAGACGGGAGTATTGCGACTTTGTATGACTATCGAGAATTGAATCATGTCACTATCAAGAATAGGTATCCGCTACCTCACATTAATGACCTGTTTGACCAGTTGCAAGGAGCACAATTCTTTTTAAAGATCGACCTTCGTTCTGGATATCATCAGCTGAAGATTAAAACTGAGGATATTCCAAAGACTGCCTTCAGAACTCGGTACGGACATTATGAATTCTTAGTCATGTCTTTTGGATTGACTAATGCTCCTGCTGCTTCATGGATATGATGAACGTGTGTTCAAAGAATATTTAGATCAGTTCGTTGTTGTCTTTATTGATGACATTCTCATCTATTTCAAAAGCCGTAAAGATTATGAGTGCTATTTGAAGTTGATATTGCAAAGGCTTCGTGAAAACAAGCTATATGCCAAACTGAAAGAAATGCGAGTTCTGGCATGAGAAAGTAGCATTCCTTGGGCAGTGGTGTCAAAACATGGAGCATCTGTCGACCCGACGAAGATTGAAGCCATACAAAGTTGGGAGCAACGAGTCGGTGACCGAAGTACGTACTTTCTGGGCTTAGCTGTTATATCGGAGATTTGTGGAAGAATTTTCTCGAATCCGTTAACTTAGCTTAGACAAACTCGGAAAGATACAAAATTCGTATGGAGTGAGGAATGAGAGAAGAGTTTCCAAGAACTCAAGAGGAGACTCATTTCGGCACATGTTCTGACAATACCATTTGATTCGGATGGATTTGTTATCTACAGCGATGCTTCAGGCAAAGGGTTAGGATGTGTTCTCATGCAACATGGGAAAGTCATAGCCTATGCCTCACGACAACTCAAAGAATATGAGAGGAATTATCCTACTCATGATTTGGAGTTGGCAACAGTCGTTTTCGCGTTGAAGATTGGAGACACTACCTGTATGGGGAGAAAGTGGAGATTTATACGATCAAAAAAGCCTCAAATATTTCTTCACCTAAAAGGAACTCAACATGCGGTAGCGACGTTGGCTCGAGCTATTGAAAGATTACGATCATACCATCCAATATCATCCTGGAAAAGTAAACGTAGTAGCTGACGCATTGAGTAGAAGATCATATGTTAGTACGAGTGCAATGTTGTTAACACAAAAGGCCCATTTTGTATGACTTGCAAAGAATGGAGATAGAGATGAAGGCCCCAAGTACCACATGATGATATCAAATATACGAGTAGAACCGACTTTAATCGATAAAGTTAAAGCTTCTCAAGCTCGGACATGGAGCTCATGCGTATGAAGAAGAAAGTGCAAGAAGGTGCTATTCCAGAAGCAAGAATCGATGAAGAAGAATACTTCGAGTCAACTCCAGACTTTGTGTTCCTAACGATTTTGACTTGAAGCATAGAATAATGATGGAGGCACACAACACACCGTTTGTAATCCATCCTGGGAGTAGTACCAAAATGTATCATGATTTTTGACATACATTTTGGTGGAGCAATATGAAAAGAGAGATCGCGGAGTTTATCTCGAGGTGTTTAGCTTGTCAACGTGTAAAGGCGGAGCATCAAGTGTCAAAGGGTCCATTGCAACCACTTGAGATCCAGAAATGGAAGTGGAAACACATTACCATGGATTTCGTTACAGGTCTTCCCAAGTTTTCTCAAGGCATAGATGCGATTTGGGTTATTGTTGATAGATTAACCAAGTTCGCTCATTTCTTGCCGATACGTGAGACTTATTTCGTTGAACGTCTTGCTAGTATGTACGTGAACGAGATTGTGAGATTTTATGGCATGCCAGTATCCATAGTTTCGGATCGTGACCCAAGATTCACTTCACGATTTTGGGTTAGCTTGCAGAAAGTTATGGGCACGGATTTACTATTCAGTTCGGTATACCATCCTCAAACGGACGGACAATCAGAGAGGACTATTCAACTCTTGAAGATCTATTAAGATTCTGTGTCCTAGATCTCAAAGGGAGTTGGGATAAGTACCTACCATTGATGGAATTCTCCTACAATAATAGTTATCAGGCGAGCATAGGTGTGGCTCCATTCGAGGCGTTGCATGGAAGAAAATATCGTTCACCAGTATGCTGGGACGAGGTGGGTGAAGCAACATTGTTGGGACCATAGTTGGTACGCATGACTACAGAGAAGATCCAAACGATTCGACAACGTATACAAACGGCACAGGATCGACAAAAGAGTTATGCGGATCTTCATCGGAAGGACGTGAAATTTAATATTGGGGATCATGTATTGTTACGTGTTGCACCATGGAAGGGAGTTACAAGATTTGGAAAGAGAGGAAAGCTCAATCCAAGATTTGTTGGTCCATTTGAGATTATGAGCGAATAGAAAATGTGGCATATAGACTCGCATTACCTCCAAGCATGTCTCGTGTTCATAATGTTTTTCACATATCTATGCTTCGTAAATATGTTAAAGACCCGAACCACATTATTGAGTTAGAACCAGATGAGATAGCTGAAGATTTAACGTACGAGGAGGTACCTGTTAAGATCATGGATAGGAAAGAGCATGTCCTACGCACAAAGGTTATACCACAAGTTAAGGTTTTATGGAGAAAACCATGCTATTGAAGAAATGACCTGGGGAGTTGGAATCAGAAATAAAAGTGAGGTATCCTTACCTTTTTGAAATATCAGGTACGTACGTCAATTTCGAGGACGAAATTTCATAAGGAGGAAAGGTTGTAAGACCCCAGCTTATTAATGAATAAAATTAAATTTTCTCTAAATATTATTGTGAATAATAAGGGGTTAATTGATATATACTTTGGTTATGGGTGAAATGTGCAAATTTTGTAAAATAAACAAGTGGTTATAAATTATTCATTTTGTCGGGGAATATTCGTTTGGTCGTGGAATATTCTTGCTGTCGGGAAAAATATTCATACGACGGCGCAGCCTTGTGTGGGTCCCATAACGAAAAGCGATTGGATGAAAAAAATGACAAGTATAAGTTGTTTATAAATAACGGCGTAGTTGTTACCGTTAATACTGTTGGAATACCCGGTGGTTAAAATACAGTAGCACACGATATTGCACCAATTATTGATTCTTACGTAAGAAGGCACTACTCAATAATTGTTACAGTAGTTATTTTTCAATATTTTATTGATTCAATAATTGCTACGTTGATATTTTATATTATTATTGTTTCAATAATTGTTATGCACAGTATTTTCCTTTATCAGATCAATAATTAATATTATTTAAATAATATTATTAGATAACATTATTGGCAATGTCTAGAAAGTTCTGTCTAAGGAGAGGTTTGGTCATCTAATTGCGCGCCAGTAAGGAGAAATCCTTATTGGAAAGCCTCCTCTTTCCTGGGAACGGCCTAGTTGTCATAAATGTGATTCTGTAATATTATTTGTGAATAATTAATTATTGATTCATATGATAAGGAAATATTTATTTTATGTGGATATAAATGAGGGATATATTTTTGTGGTTAAAAATGAAGGAGTTATGTTGAGGTTTTTATCAGTATTTTTGTCAGAATGGAGGTATTAAAAATCAGGATTTTTGAGATATTTTGCGGGGGTTATAATTTTTAATTCGACCGTTGGATCGTGGTAATTTTTGGATATGTTATACATATATAAGTTGAGTATATGTCCACAAAAATTGAAACGTTTAAAATGAACGTATGATTTATTATGAATTTTACGAGATGACTGGTTCAGAAATTGTTGAATTTTCGGAGTTAATCATTTTGGTAAAAAATTCTAGAATTGGTGGGGCCCACTTTTGGTTGGTGAAGAAATGTGCTGAGATTTTTATTCAAATATGGTGGGTGGGGAATAGTAGCAGGTAAAGCCATCAGGTTGCAGGTTAAGTCTGCTTCGGCGTGCTAACATTTTCCTATAAATAGAGGGCTAAGTTAGAATTGAAATCATCACCACAGAAACAAGTTTTCTCTCTTTCTCTCTCTAGATTATTGAGTGTATTTTGTGAGTATTTAGATACTTTGAGAGTTTCTATTCATCAAAGTAAGTTTCTTTCAGCCTTATACCGGTATTCCGACCAGAAGTACTGATGATATTTTGAAGTAAGGGATATTATTTTCTTCTTAAATGATATTATTTTCTTCAATATCATTATTCTGAAATATTGATATGAACTTTTTATCAAATTTAAAAATTTTTGTGTCGGGGTTACTATTCACGTATACGTTACTATTCACGTATACGACACTATTCACGAATACGGCACTATTCACCGAAAAATAAAATTTTCCCTTTTTGTCTAAGATGTCTATTATGGTTACTATCTTTGATTGTATCCATGTTTTGATCTTTATTTTTGAATTCTGCTTCACAATTGATTATTATGAAGTATTATTGATCTTGGATAAACTGTTATACGAATCCCTACTATTTGTCCTTCTGTCTCACTGAATTCGTTCTCTTTAAGATATTTTTCATCATCCTCAGTCCTAAATGATGATATTGCTCAATATCTTTGGCCTGTAGTGCAAGATGTATGATTACTTGATGAATATCTTTGGCCTGTAGTGCAAAGATAAACAGGTGTTGAGATGAAACATGACTGACAGGTGATACAAATGAATATCTTTGGCCTGTTGTGCGAAGATGAATATTTGGATAAAGATAATTATTAATTGATGTTACAGGGATAAAATATTGATGATGGACTTTTAAATCTTAGAAGATAGTAGAATTCATTCTCTACTTGACTCTTCTAATGGTTTGCTGTTTTCGCTGCAGTTGTTGATCTAAAACTTGTTGTCGATTATATTCTATCAGATTTTTCCCTGTTGAATACTTATGATAATTTGTTGTATATTATCTTAGTCATAATATTCTTTACTGGGCTAGTTGAGCTCACCCTTTTCCTTTTTGTTCTATTTTTCTTCTCAGGAGATGAGAACATAGCAGGATCTAGTCGGGGTATGGAGTGATGGTTCTAGAAAGATGTTTTAGCAGTCCTCACTATTTTGTAAAATAGTGTTTGAATAATTGTATTGAGGACTTATTTGAGTGTGGATATTGTCTAGAAGACAATATTTGTATTTAAACTAACAGTATGTGTTGTCGTATTTTGCACGACAATTATATTATTGAAGTTGTAATTTGCTTTCTGTACCATGTATTTGGCGATTCAGAATGGGGTGATGTATACCTTTTTTGGGGGCGTCACAACTAGGTCCGGCGTAAAACGCACAGACAGGATATTCCAACAGAATAATAAAGACGGAATTAGGTCCGGCGAAAACGCACAGACATGATATTCCAACAGAATAATAAAGATGGAATCAGGTCCGGCGTAAAACGCACAGACAGGATATTCTAACAGAATAATAAAGACAGAATCAGGTCCGGCGTAAAATGTACAGACATGATATTCCAACAGAATAATAAATAATGGAATAACAGAAGTTCTCTGCATGAATACAAAAGAAATAATACCCCTTACCGTTAAAAAATCTGGATATAAGAGTATTCCGACTTGCACTACGCTCAAAGCTTATTAAAACTCTAAATAAATATGCTTAAGATTATAGAAGAGAATTTCTCTGAATTTCTGGTGTGATTTCAATTCTAACTAAGCATCCTATTTATAGGAAAATAGAAGGGGTACTGTTTAGAAAAATAATACGGACGCAATAATTTTATAAATAACGGATGTCTGTTGCCATAATCAGTGCTTGAATTCAAAACCATTATTGAGAAAAAACAAAAATATAATATATATATATATATATATATATTATAACACATGTTATTAACAAAACCACCCATAATTCATCCACCTATCACTATCATCAGAATACTTTCCCACCACCACCATTATTCAACTTACACACACTCTTATGCACACGCACACACACATTTCTTACTTTTCCACCAACATGTCCACATCACACACATCCACATCCACACACATCATTCTCACTATTTTCCAGTCACACCCACAACATATACATATATATTCACACCTCACATACATATATATATAAAAATCCCTCCCCTTTACGTATACTCCCTCCCACCTCTATTTCCAAAATCAGTTTTCAACACTTATGGACCCCACATGTGGGCCCCACCTTTATTATATAATTTTTTTTTACCGATTATTTTGAAAAAATGGGTAAATAGAGGTTCATAAAATAAGCAACATTTATAACAAATACTTCATAAAAAAAATCACATTAATAATTTTAACAACATATATCATCATTATTATAATTCATAATATTAATCGACCAGGTCGTTCCCAAAAAAGAGGGGGCTTTCTAATAAGGATTTCTCCTATTGGCGCGCAATTAGGTGACCAAATCTCTCCTTGACAGAACTTCTAGACATCGTTAATATTGTAAATAATAATATTTATAACTTTGTCGTCTCAATTATTGATTTAATAATATATAAAATATTAACAATAATTGAATCAAATAACGTGAAATATTATGCAGCAATTACTGTAACAATAATTGAACAAAACTGAGTGACTTCTCACGTAAGCATCAATAATCAATACCGTGTGCTACTGTGCAACTACGCGTATTACTGTACTTTTAACACTGGGTGTTTCAACAGTTAACGGTAAAACCTCCGCCGTTATTTTCATAAAGTATTTTTGTCATTTTCTCAATCTGACAATAATTCTGTTGTGGGGTCCACCAATAATTGTGTCGTCGTACGAATATTCCCTGCTAAAACGAATATTCCCCGATCAATCGAATATTATATATCCACTTGCGTACTTTGTAAAATTTATAAATATTACCCACAGCTATAACACTATTTTAAATTTATTCCATAATATTCAAAAATGATATTTATAGAAAATTCATATTTATTTATAAAAGTTGGGGTCTTACAACCTCCCTACTTATGAAATTTCTCCCTCAAAATTAGGGTACGTACCTGGTATGTCGAAGAGGTAAGGATACCTTGATTTCATTTCAGATTCTAACTCCCAGGTCATTTCCTCAACATCGTGGTTTCTCCACAAAACTTTGACTTGAGGTATAACCTTGGAGCATAGAATATGTTCTTTCTTATCCAAGATTTGAACAGGAACCTCTTCATACGTTAAATCTTCCGCTATCTCGTTCAGTTCTAACTCAATAATGTGGTTCGGGTCTTCCACATATTTACGTAACATAGATATGTGAAAAATATTATGAACACGAGACATACTTGGCGGTTAAAGCGAGTTTATACGCCACAGTTCCTACTCGATCGAGGATTAAAAATGGGCCAATGAATCGAGGATTGAGCTTTTCTTTCTTTTTAAATCTCGTAACTCCTTTTCATGGAGCAACACGTAACAACACATAATCTCCAATATCAATTTTCACGTCCTTTCGATGAAGATCAGCATAACTCTTTTGTCGATCTTGTGTGATTTTTATACGTTGCCGAATCGTTTGAATCTTTTCCGTAGTCATACGTACCAACTCCGGTCCCAACAATGTTGCTTCACCCACCTCATCCCAGCATACTGGAGAACGACACTTTCTTCCATACAACTCTTCGAATGGAGCCATGCCAATACTTGCTTGATAACTGTTGTTGTAGAAAAACTCCACCAATGGTAAGAACTTGTCCCAACTTTTCTTGAAATCAAGGACACAGAGTCTTAATAGATCTTCAAGAATTTGAATAGTCCTATCTGATTGTCTGTCCGTCTGAGGATGATATGCCTAACTAAATCGTAAATCTGTGCTCATAGTTTTTTGCAAACTAACCCAAAATCGTTAAGTGAATCTTGGGTCTCGATCGGAAACTATGGATACTGGCCTACCATGCAGTCTTACAATCTCGTTTATGTACATACGAGTAAGACGTTCAAGCGTATAAGTTTCTCGTATTGGTAAGAAATGAGCAGACTTAGTCAATCTATCAACAATGACCCAAATTGTATCTATGCCTTGAGAAACCTTGAGAAGACCAGTAACGAAATCCATGGTAATGTGCTCCCACTTCCATTATGGAATTTCAAGTGGTTGTAATGGACCTTTTGGTACTTGATGCTCCGCCTTAACTCGTTGACAAGTTAGACACCTTGAGATAAACAGCGCTATCTCTCTCTTAATATTGCTCCACCAAAATGTATGACAAAGATCATGATACATTTTGGTACTCCCAGGATGGATTGTAAACGGTGTGTTATGCGCCTCCATTATGATTTTATACTTTAAATCAGGGTTATTAGGAACACAAAGTCTGGAGTTGACTCGAAGTATTCCTTCTTCATCGATTCTTGCTTCCGGTATAGCACCTTCTTGCACTTTCTTCCTCATATGCATCAGCTCCAGGTCTGTAGCTTGAGCAGCTTTAACTTTATCAATTAAAGTTGGTTCCACTTGTATATTCGCCATCATCACCTGGGTCCCTAGAGTCTTTAACTCTATCTCCATCCTTTGTAAGTCACACAAAATGGGCCTTTGTGTTACCAATATCGCACTCGTACTTGCATATGATCTTCTACTTAATGCGTTAGCTACCACGTTCGCTTTTCCAGGATGGTATTGGATGGTATGATCATAATCTTTCAATAGTTCAAGCCAACGTCGTTGTCGCATGTTGAGTTCCTTTTGAGTGAAGAAATATTTGAGGCTTTTATGATTCGTAAAGATCTCCACTTTCTCCCCATACAAGTAATGCCTCCAAATTTTAAGTGCGAAGACAACAGTTGCCAACTATAGATCATGAGTAGGATAATTTCTCTCATATTCTTTGAGTTGTCTTGAGGCATAGGCTATGACTTTCCCATGTTGCATGAGAACACATCCTAACCCTTTGCTCGAAGCATCACTGTAGATGACAAATCCCTTCAAGCCAGGTGGTATTGTCAGAATAGGTGCTGAAATGAGTCTCATCTTGAGTTCTTGAAAACTCTTCTCACATTCCTCGCTCCAACCGAATTTTGTATATTTTCAAGTCAGCTAAGTTAATGGAGTAGCGATTCGAGAAAATCCTTCCACGAATCTCCGATAATAACCAACTAAACCGAGAAAGTTACGTACTTCGGTCATTGATTTAGGTTGCTCCCAGCTTTGAATAGCTTCAATCTTTGTTGGGTCAACAGATATTCTATGACTTGATACTACGTACCCAAGGAATGCTACCTCCTCAAGCCAGAACGCACATTTCTTCAACTTGGCATAAAACTTATATTCACGAAGCTTTTGGAGTATCAGCTTCAAGTGTTGCTCATGATCTTCACGGCTTTTGGAATAAATAAGGATGTCATCAATAAAGACGACCACAAAGTGATCCAAATATTCCTTGAATACTCGGTACATCATATCCATGAAGGCAGCAGGAGCATTAGTCAATCCAAAAGACATGACTAGGAATTCATAATGCCCGTACCGAGTTCTGAAAGCCGTCTTTGGAATGTCATCGGTTCTAATCTTCAATTGGTGATATCTGGAACGAAGATCAATCTTTGAAAAGAATTTGGAGCCTTGCAACTGGTCAAATAGGTCATCAATACGTGGTAATGGGTACCTATTTTTTTATGGAGACATGATTTAACTCCCGATAATCAATACAAAGTCGCATACTCCCATCTTTCTTTTTTACGAATAGAACAGGAGCACCCCAAGGAGAAGTACTAGGACGAATAAAGCCAATGTCTAACAATTCCTGCAGTTGGGTTTTTAACTCCTGAAGTTCAATAGGAGCCATTCGATATGGGGCTTTGGAAATGGGGTTTGTATCAGGTTCAAGGTCGATACAAAATTTAATTTCACGCTCTGGGGGTAGGCCAGGAAGTTCTTCAGGAAATACGTCAGGAAATTTATTAACAATAGAAATATCATTAAAAACTGACGTATTTTTGTTTAGATCCGTGACATGAGCTAAGAAAGTTTGACATCCGTTTTTTAATAAACGAATAGCTTTATGACTTGAGATGACAGTGATTGATTTTAATGGTTTGGTTACTTGATTTCGCATAATAGGTTGGTTAGGAATATGAAAGCTAACAACCTTACGAAAACAATCAATTTTTGCATGATGAGTAGTTAACCAATCAATCCCTAGAATCACATCAAATGCAAGTATTTTTAATGAAATAAGATCGACAGGTAATGTGAGGGTACCGATTTGAACCAAACAAGACTTATAAACAGTGGATGTAATGAAGGTTTCTCCCAACGGAGTTTCTACAGATAAGTCAAAGTCTAATTTCTCCGGAGTCAAATTTAAACGTTGAGCGCAAGTAGGAGAAATAAAAAAATGGGTAGAACCGGTATCAAATAAGGTATAAACTTTGCTAGAGTTTATGATAAGCTTACCCGTGATGACCTCGTTCGGGTTCCTTGCTTTCTAGGAGGTTACTACAAACGCTCTCCCTTGTACTACCATTTTTGTCTTGTCTGGGATGGCCTTTGATGCCTCCATCCCAGCTGGACTTGACTTTGGTGCACGACAAAATCGGGCTAGGTGACATTCTCTTCCACAATTATAACATGCTTTGGATGGCATCGCGCAGTTTGGACTGATGTGTCCCTCCCCTCCACATTTGAAGCATATGATAGGTGTTCGTTCTCCTTCCTTAACGACAAGTGCTGATACTGACGTCTTTCCTTCATTGTTGAATCTCCTCTTCTTGAAATGCCCATTCTTATTATTTTGACCATGATTACCACCGAAGTGGTTACCATTTCTGACATGTTGATTCCCTCCACGCTTGTTGTCACCGCTTCGATGACTGTTATCACTGATATTTTCATTCTGTCGGCTGGTTTCTCTTGGTTGCGTTGACTCGTTATCTCGCTTCAATAACTGAGCCATATTTACAACATCTGAATAGAAACACAGTTTATGAGAAATAAGATATTGACGTATCTCCGGTTTCAAACCTCTTAAAAACATCCGCGTCATTCTCTCTTCATTATCAACTAAGTGGGACGCAAATCGGGACAACTCGGCAAACTTAGCTTCGTACTGCGACACGGTCATATTATTCTGCTCCAACTTGATGAACTCTACCTCCTTCATGTGACGAATACTTTCGGAAAAGTACTTGTCGTTAAATAGTTCTTGGAACTTCTCCTAAGATATCTTCAGTGCGGCAGGTTGAGTACGCTTTACAGATTCCCACCAGTAATCTGCCTCTGCCCGCAATATGAAGGTGGCAAAGGGAACCTTTTACTCCTCGGAGCATCCCAAGACATCAAATATCTTGTTGATCTGCTTTATTCACGTCTCCGCCTTAAGTGGTTTTGGCTCTCCAAAAAACTCCGGTGGTCCCAGCTCCTTGAACTGTTTAGCGGTGACCGTCCGAGAGCTGCCAGTGTTTCCACCTGTATTTTGGACAGGAGTCGCTCTCGCTTGATGTTGCATAAATTGCATAAAGCCTCTGAACATTCCATCGTTCATCATCTGGTCAATATTGTTATTTGCATGAGGATTGTTGCCTTCCTGATACACATTATCCTAGGTGTTGATCTGTGATGACTCAACGATTTCCTGTGCTCCATTGATGTTCTCAACGTTCTCAGATGTCATTTTCAAATACTGTCAGAAATCAAGGGTTCATTAACATATCACATATTATCACTATACTCTGACCGACCAATTTAAATATCAAATAAACTTAGGTAGGTCATACTAGCGAAAGAATTTCCCATCTCACCCCTCCTAGTTCTTATCTCACATCTCAGCCAAGGATCATATCTCTAAGCTCTGATACCAACTGTAACGCCCCCAAAATAGGTATACATCACCTATTCTGAGTCGCTAGAAACAGGTACATAATAAAAAATAATCTTTAATATACCACAAGAGAGCTGTGAGTTTTAATACAAATAATGTCTTCTAGACAATATTCACTCTCAGAATGAGTCCTCATTACATTTATTGTCACATTATTTAACAGAATAGTGAGGACTACTAATACTATCATCTGCTCCATCACTCCGTTCCCCGACTCGTCCCAGCTATATTCTCATTTCCTGAAGAGAACAGTGAAAGAAAGGGTGAGCTCAACTAGCTCAGTAAGAAATATTATGACTAAGATAATGCATAATAAATTATTATTAGCCTTAAACAGTGTTAAACTGATACAATATAACAACCATCAAGTTTAACTATAGCGGAACAAGCAATCCATTAAAAGAGTCAAGTAGTGAATAAAATCTACTATATTTTATGATTTAAAAGGTTTTTCATCACTTTTATCGCTAGGACTCAGCTTAATAAATAATCCACATCATCGAATCACCCCTGCACTACGGCCAAAGATATTCTTTAGTATCACGACCACAATTATCCATGTACTACGAGCCAAGAATATTTGTGTATTCATTAATGGTCATGATCATGCCAAAAACTGTCCATCAATGCACTACGGGCCAATGAGGACTTTTTCACATCATTTATAACATTACGGTCATGATTACACCGAATAAATTCCTGATCATAATCATACCAAGTCCGTCTATGCACTATAGGCCACAGATGACTTTCAACAAAATATAAACATGAGGATGATGACAATGATATAAGAATTCAATAAAACAAGTTCAAGAATTAATTTATCCAGGAACCAATAACGTTTAAATTGTCAACATGATACTGCTTTGTAGAGTAAAATTCAAGAATGCTCAGAAGAATATTTTCATGAAAAGATACTGGATGAAGCGCAAATATCAAGGATATTCCACTAATTTCATGGAGTATAGAAGTCAAACTTTAACCAACTGAGTATAATAAGGAATGGAATAACAAAAGAAATCACCAGGCATGCGATAGACCGCACAGGCAGGTTATTCTAACATAATAATAATTAACGGAACCAGGTCCGGCGTAAAACGCACAGACAAGATATTCCAACAGAATAATAAAGACGGAATCAGGTTAGGCGTAAAACGCACAGACAGGATATTCCAACAGAATAATAAAGACGGAATCAGGTTCGGCGTAAAATGCACTGTAAGACCCCAACTTTTATAAATAATGGTAAATTTTCTATAAATATCATTTTTGAATATTATGGAGTGAAATTGATATAATGTTATAGTTGTGGATAATATTTATAAATTTTACAAAGTACGCAAGTTGCTATATAATATTCGATTGGTCGGGGAATATTCGTTTTAACGGGGAATATTCGTACGACGACACAATCATTGGTGGACCCTACAACGAAATTATTGTCGAATTGAAAAAACGACAAAAATACTTTATGAAAATAACGGCAAAAATTTTACCATTAATACTGTTGAACTACTCGGTAGTAAAAGTACAGTAATACGCATGGTTGCATAGTAGCACACGGTATTGATTATTGATGCTTACGTGATAAGTCACTCAGTTTTGTTTTATTGGTATTATTAATGTAATAAAACAGAAAAGCTTTTTATATAAAGCATAATACTTTTATAAAGTTACTATTTTACGTGATAAGTCACATAGTGTTTGCATAGTAAAAATCTTTTATAAAGTTATTCGTTTTATTAGATTATAAATAGAATATATTATATTTTATTTAAAAGATTTTGCTTTAAATATGGACCGTCAGATTAAAGTAAATCAATCTAGACCGTTCATGAGTTAGTTACTATGCAGTCCATTTTTCTATAAATAGAAGCTCATTCCTTCATTATTTTCTTACGAATTCACTGAAACTCTAGAGAGAGAAACTATAGAGAGAAAGAAAAAAAGTATTCTGCTATTTCACTACTCCGATATCAAGTTTCTTTTACGGTAAGGGATATTATTTGTTGTACTCGTAAAGGATATTCTTTCTTTCTTATTCATGAAGAGAACTTCTGTTATTCCATTCTTTATTATTCTGTTGGAATAACCTGTATACGCGGGCTACCCTATACTTGGTGAAATTCTTCTGTTATTCTAGTAATTATTATTCTGTCGGAATATCTTGTCTGTGCTTTACGCCGGACCTGGTTCTATTATTTATTATTCTGTTGGAATATCATGTCTATGCGTTTACGCCGGACCTGGTTCCATTATTTATTATTCTATCGGAATATCCTGTCTGTGCGTTTACGCCGGACCTGGTTCCATTATTTATTATTCTGTCGGAATATCCTGTCGGTGCGTTTACGCATGACCTGGTTCCATTATTTATTTTTCTGTTGGAATAACCTGTCTGTGCGGTCTATCGCATGCATGGTGATTTCTTTTGTTATTCCATTCTTTATTATATTCAGTTGATTAAAGTTTTGACTTTTATACTCCATGAAATTAGTGGAATATCTTTGATATTTACGCTTCATCCAGTATCTTTTCATGAAAATATTTTTCTGAGCATTCTTGAATTTTACTCCACAAAGCAGTATCATGTTGACAATTTGGACGTTATTGGTTCCTGGATAAATTAATTCTTGAACTTGTTTTATTGAATTCTTATATCATTGTCATCATCCTCATGTTTATATTCTGTTGAAAGTCATCTGTGATCTGTAGTGCATAGATGGACTTGGTATGATTATAACCAGGGATTATTCGGTATAATCATGACCGTAATGTTATAAATGATGTGGTAAAAGTCCACATTGGCCCGTAGTGCATTGATGGACAGTGGTTGGCATGATCATGACCATTAATGAATACACAAATATTATTGGCCCGTAGTGCATGGATAATTGTGGTCGTGATATTAAAGAATATCCTTGGCCGTAGTGCAGGGGTGATTCGATGATGTGGATTATTTTTTTAAGCTGAGTCCCAGCGATAAAAGTCATGAAAAACCTTTTAAATCATAGAAAATAGTAGATTTTATTCTCTACTTGACTCTTCTAATGGGTTGCTTGTTCCGCTGCAGTTAAACTTGATGTTTGTTATATTGTATTAGTTTAACACTGTTTAAGGCTAATGATAATTTATTCTGCATTATCTTAGTCATAATATTTTTTACTGGGCTAGTTGAGCTCACCCTTTCTTTCATTGTTCTCTTCAGGAAATGAGAATATAGCTGGGAGGAGTCGGAGAACGGAGTGATGAACCAGATGATAGTATTAGTAGTCCTCACTATTCTGTTAAATAGTGTGACAATAAATGTAACGAGGACTTATTCTGAGAGTGGATATTATCTAGAAGATAATATTTGTATTAAAACTCACAGCTCTCTTGTCGTATATTAACGATTGTATTTGTATTCTGTACCATGTATTTGGTGACTCAGAATAGGTGATGTATACTTATTTTGGGGCGTCACATGCACAGACAGGATATTCCAACAGAATAATAAATAATGGAATAACAAAAGTTCTCTTCATGAATACAAAAGAAATAATACCCCTTACCGTTAAAAAAAAACTGGATATAAGAGTATTCTGACTAGTAGGGCGAGGATATTCTTGAAGAAAACTTCCACTACGCTCAAAGCTTATTAAAACTCTAAAGAAATATGCTCAAGATTATAGAAGAGAATTTCTCTGAATTTCTGTTGTGATTTCAATTCTAACTAAGCATCCTATCTATAGGAAAATAGAAGGGGTACTGTTTAGAAAATAATTCGGACGCAATAATTTTATAAATCACGGATGTCTGTTGCCATAATCAGTGCTTGAATTCAAAACCATTATTGAAAAAAACAAAAATATAATATATATATATATATATATATATATATATATATATATATATATAACACATGTTATTAACAAAACCACCCATAATTCATCCACCTATCACTATCATCAGAATACTTTCCCACCACCACCATTAATTCAACTTACACACACTCTTACACACACCCACACACACATTTCTTACTTTTTCACCAACATGTCCACATCACACACATCCACATCCACACACATCATTCTCACCATTTTTCACTCACACCCACAACATATACATATATATACACACCTCACATACATATATATATAAAATCCCTCCCCTTTACGTATACTCCCTCCCACCCCTATTTTCAAAATTAGTTTTCAACATATATGGGCCCCACATGTGGCCCCCACTTTTATTATATAAAAATTTTCTACCGATTATTTTGAAAAATGGGTAAATGGAGGTTCATAAAATAAGCAACATTTACAACAAATACTTCATAAAAAAAACTACATTAATAATTTTAACAACATATATTATCATTATTATAATTCACAATATTAATCGACCAGGTCGTTCCTAGGAAAGAGGGGGCTTTTTAATAAGGATTTCTCCCTATTGGCGCGCAATTAGGTGACCAAACCTCTCCTTGATAGAATTTCTAGACATCGTTAATATTGCAAATAATAATATTTATAATTTTGTCGTCTCAATTATTGATTTAATAATATATAAAATATTGACAATAATTGAATCAAATAACGTGAGATATTATGCAACAGTTACTGTAGCAATAATTGAACAAAACTGAGTGACTTCTCACGTAAGCATCAATAATCAATACCGTGTGCTACTGTGCAACTACGCATATTACTGTACTTTTAACACCGGGTGTTTCAATAGTTAACGGTAAAACCTCCGCCGTTATTTTCATAAAGTATTTTTGTCGTTTTCTCAATCCGACAATAATTCTGTTGTGGGGTCCACTAATGATTGTGTCATCGTACGAATATTCCCTGCTAAAACGAATATTCCCCGACCAAACGAATATTATATATCCACTTGCATACTTTACAAAATTTATAAATATTACCCACAACTATAACATTATTTCAAATTTATTCCATAATATTCAAAAAAGATATTTATAAAAAATTCATCTTTATTTATAAAACTTGGGGTCTTACATTTATGATTTGT
Source organism: Panax notoginseng (assembly GCA_016801055.1). Lineage (NCBI taxonomy): Eukaryota > Viridiplantae > Streptophyta > Magnoliopsida > Apiales > Araliaceae > Panax > Panax notoginseng. Next base: position 67,166 of record CM029012.1, read on the forward strand.
TATTCTTTTTAATATGCACACTTGAGAATTTGTGAGCAACCAATTATGTTTTGAACCATATGAATGAGTTTAATCTGTTACCACTTATGTAAACTCTATTCATACCTCATGCTTAATATTAATTTTTGTACTAATAAAAGTATTAATTGTGTAATAATGGAGATCTTGTGTTAATAGTGATACAAATATTGTATTAATTTGCATTGATATTTTTATTTGAATAGGATGTAGACATTAAATTAATGTCTGACCAAATTAATGATTGTAAGCATTATATTTTATATATAAATAGAATTTCAGCCAAGTGAGAGAATATTAGAATATTTTATTTTAATATAATTCTTTATGTGACCCCTACTATTTATGAAATTATTGGACTTTCATATTGCATTAATTTAATTACCTTATTTATGAATTTGATAATTATGTGGCTCATAAATATTATTACTAATATTAATTTGGCATGATGTGCCCTAGATTTTCATAATTTTGAAGAATGATTTTGACCCTTAACTATTTTTATTAATAAATCAGTCAGGGTTTGGTCCTAATTGCAATCTCAACAATTTTATACACACCTATACATTTATCATAAAATTGAGAGAGACAATTGAAGACTTTTTCATCCACGCAGCATAAACGTGATACATACAAGATTTATTCTCAATTCATGTAAGTACCTAGTTGATTAATTAATTTTATTTTATATAATAGTACGATACGATATAATTTATTTAACATTTATATATGATCCTGACAAGTAACAATTTATTGTTTAGAGTTTGTAACAGAATCAGCGATGGATAATATAAATACGAAGAACAAAATCAAAATGACAAATTTAAATAAAAAATAATATATCTGTAGATTTTTTTATTGCATATTTTTGTATGGTCGTCAATTCAAAAAAGGGTTGGCATCCAAACAAACGTGAATGCGAGGTGCGTATGGTATGACTGTGATATTATATGTTCATGTCTTTAATAATTTGAATTAAGGCTATGTTCATTTTCGTTTGACAAGATAGCTTGTTTTTAGTACCTAAACCTAAAGTCTGGTTTCATCTGCTTTTTAAACCTAAATTATGGTTTTTGCTGAAAATTGGTTAGTCAATTCATTTGAACATGAACACAGTATACATAGATAGAGGGACATGATCCACGGTCATATCTGGCTGTGGCTCATATCTCAACCAACTTATCATGAGCAGTTAATTGTGATCATTTATGTGCGGAAAAGTTTTATATATTACTCCCTCTATTTCTATTTTTATACGCAGGTCGTTTTAGATTTTTTTATTATTCTTAATTATTTATTTTTTATGATTATCTATGAGAATTGATCATTATTTTTCCTAAATTACCCCTTATTACTCCACCTAATTTTTTGATCCATATTTATCATTATCCCATATTACTATACTCTTAAGCTTTTTTCTCCTTTTCCCAATAAGTGAGATGAAATGTATTATAGACAATTGATAGTATAGTTAATACTTTTCAATCATTTTTTTAATTCTTGTGCACATGTCTAAAACGACCTATATTAAGGAACGGAGGAAGTAAAAAAAAGACTAGTTCTACGCGAACAAAAAAATTGGGTCGGAAGGAAAAAATTAATTTACAATCTATTTATTAGCGGGAATAAATTTATTTTATTCTTCCGGTTCAATATGTCCGCATATACTTATTGTAAAAAAAATAAATTAAATCACTCGTTCTCTCTCCTAATTTATTTGTTTATCTTTCATCAATCAAATTCTAAAATTTAATAATTTTTTTGTTACAAATCTAAAATTGACAATCTATATATCGTTAGAAAGCTCTCGTCAATCTTCAAAAGAAAATCCATAATTGATATGTTTTAGTATTGTTAAAATATCAAAATTTATAATCAAAGTTTGCAATAGTGTATTTTAAATATAAAATTTTAACTTAAATTTTGGTGATTTTAACATAAAAATATATATCAGCAATAGATCTTGTTTTCAATATTTTAACGAGAGCTTTCTAACTGATAATTTTAGACAACAAGTTATGTAATTTTAAATTTTCGTTGAAAAAAAGAAAAATTAAATTAGAAAAAAAATAAATAAGTGATTTGACTTTTAACGTTAAAAAAACTTCTACTAATCATATATATATATATATATATATATATATATATATATATATATATATGGAGAGAGAGACAAATAATTAGGCAAATATACGGTTGGATATTGGAATAATTTGATTAGGGTTTAAGTAACTATATTAGTTTAGTGATATTATTTGCTATGGGAGTGTGGCTGGCTTCTTGAATCCTCAAATTACAAATATACTTTAACAAATAGTATAGGTTTAAATATAAATTATTATTTTAAATTATTAATTTTTTTTTATTTTAATGATCAATCTTTTCATTTTTCTAATCAAAATATTTAATATTTAATTATTTATTTTTATTTTAGTTTAATTAAAATCATCACATTATTAATTGATAACGTGATAAAGACACATAAAATATTGGTGCTAATTTATTTAAAAAAAATACTTATTTAATTTTTTTTTTATTATTTTAATATTTTACAAGAGCAAAAATATAAATACAACGTAACTAAAATTAATAAAATCAAAACAATTTCACACACATTAAGTCAAGGAAAAATCAAATAATTAATCAATCATATAAAATGGAATTTAAATCAAGACTACTCAATACATTTCTTATTAACAACAACAAAAACAACAAATTAAATATTAATTACTAAACATGAATTTAAAAAACAAAAAGAAAAAAATAATCAAAAACAAGAAATTTGATTAATTAGGGTGTCGTGGGTGGTGCTCTTGATGAGGATGAAACCCTAACCCCACCACCACCATCTACGATCATTACTTTATCACTTGTAGTCGCCGATCAAAAATCGTAGATTGCTTCAACAAGCATCGATAGCCACCAATCCCATCTTCAATTGGAAAAAGGAAAAAAAAAAGAAACAAAATGGTGGTGAACCTCTTCTCACTAGCTGGTTTATAGTCTTTGTTTGGTTTAATAGCAAATTTTCTTCCCTCTGCTCGTCTATCTACCTTGACGTCGTCGTCGGCTTGAGTGCAACTCGCTGTTTGTTTAAGATGTTGGGAACAAATATGAATTTGATATATTTGTTAAAAGAAATTAATTATTTATTTGGTTTTCACGTTTTTGCCATTATATTTTCATAAAATGATTTAAACTGAATAATAAATAAGCTCATTAATTTATATTTAAGCCAATATTATACGCCTTGGTGTATTTACACCCATCCAGATTAGCTTTTGTTTTCATTGGTTTTTCTATTAGATTTTTTGTATATATATTAAAAAAATAAACCAATTTTCAGATGTACTTCGAAGTTTCTAGATAGGAAAGACCTTTTGGAGATCCTGTAACTCAAGATTCAAGTTTTGATGTTTCAAAGTACCCACTTGTAAAGATTTATTATACATTTCAGTCTTCAAAGATGAGTTTTGGTAAGAATTCTGAAAAGGTTGGTCAGATGATAGATGAGAGGGCTCCTATGCTATCAAGAAATGGAGAAGGCGATAAAGTTGAGCCGAAGAAATTTAAGAGAGCTTCCTTTACTGGGTCAGTGTTCAATCTGTCCTGCACCACCGTGGGTGCTGGGATTATGAGTTTGCCTTCAATCTTTAAATTATTAGGAGTTGTTCCGGGTATTGCACTTGTCATGGTTTCTGCATTCTTAACGGAGGCTTCTATTGAGCTGTTGCTTCGATTCAGCAAGCCATGTTCAGCATTTTCTTATGGTGATGTTATGGGAGATGCCTTTGGAACAACCGGAAGGGTGTTGCTTCAGATTTGTGTCGTCATCAACAACATCGGTGCAGTTATCATTTACTTGATTATAATCGGTGTTACTCCAATGCTTCCTTTTTGTTATATTAGCATTTACAGGACAAAATTTCATTCTCATTTATAGTTTGCTTCTTTTAACGACCATAGAGTGAATTTTTGTAGTAAATGTATTGCACTTTATCCTTAATTGAGCAGAGGATGTGATTTCTGGTTCAAACTCAAGTGGGATTCACCATGCTGGCATTTTAGAAGGATGGTTTGGGGAGCACTGGTGGACTGGGCGTACCTTTGTGCTTCTTGTCATAACCACTGTTGTTTTTATCCCATTGATATGCTTCAGGCGGATTGGTTAGTATTTACTTCTACATTGACTTGTAACTGCAAGAATTGCTGCCTGATATATGTTCTGAATTCCTTGACTGGATACATAACAATATTACCTGCTAATGTGAAAGTCACCATCTTGTGTGGTTGCAGATTCATTGAGATTCACATCTGCTATATCATTTGCTCTGGCGGTTTTGTTTATTGTTGTACTAATTGGTATAACATTATACAAACTAATAAAGGGAAGCATAAACACACCTAAATGGTTTCCAAGTGTTGATGATACATCATCCTTCTTAAATCTTTTCGCTGCAGTCCCAGTTCTTGTTTGTGCATATCTCTGCCACTTTAATGGTATGCAAACTGATCATCTCCTTGTATGCAGAGCTTATCTTGTTTGCTCAATTTGGCTAGACAACTTATGCATCTCACTTTTTTTTCTTTTTTTAATTAATTTTTCTTGTCTATCCCCTTATTTTTTATTAATTCTTTTTCCTTTATATATATAAATATATATTATTCCTAGTTTTTGCCTCTTCAAAAATCTTACTCACTCTCTTCAACTTTATAGTACATAGTAGCTAACATGTTGAACTAATTTCTAGTGCGATTCTAAAAGTTCGCTAATTTGCAGTTCATACAATTGAAAATGAGCTTGAAGAGTCTACCAGGATGCAAGCTGTTGTCCAAACCTCACTTGCTTTATGTGCAATGGTCTATGCAATGACAGGCCTATTTGGGTTCCTTTTGTTCGGTGATTCAACACTTGCTGATGTGCTTTCCAACTTCGATGCCAACCTTGTCGTTCCTTATAGCTCTTTTTTCAATGATGTTGTTCACATCAGCTACGCAGTCCACATTATACTTATTTTTCCCATCATATTTCATCCACTACGGCTCAATTTGGATGGCCTACTTTTTCCCTCAGCAAGGCCTTTTGCCTCACACAACTTGAGGTTCTCATTAGTAAGCATGGGACTACTAGTTGTATCTCTCTACGGAGCAATGTACATACCCAGCATCTGGATAGCGTTCGAGTTTATTGGAGGAACGGTTGGTTTTATGCTTCTATTCATATTTCCTGCTGCCATCACTCTCAAGTAAGTAATTTTATTTCCTGAGTATTTGTTTTGGCAAGTTAAGTATGTACATAATAACATCTTCTAGAGGGGAAGAACCCACAAACAGTATTTAAAGCAGCACCTTGACCACATTGATGGGGGAAAAATAGCAAGGGGACAAAACTCCTAAACCTCCCAAAACATTTTGAGTTATTGAAAATTACCCGGTCTGAATTCCTTCAAAAACTCTAAAAAGGAGAACAGCTTCCCCAAAAAATCCTCTTTGACCCCAAAATTATCAGATTCAGCAACATGGAGATGAATGTGATATGTAAAACTTCATAGTTAAGAAAAGAACCATGAGCCTTGTTATTCAACTCTGTTCAAGTCATCTTTGGACTTTGATGTAAACTTTTAAAATTTGTTGGTCTAAAATTTATATAATCCATAGAATATACTTGAGTAGAACCAATGTTTAGGCTTTAGCTCAAAATGATATTGAGCTTAGTGATAAATACTTTACAAGGCATAGGTCATGATTATGATTATGGTTTCAATATGCAAAGGATAATTGCTATGACGATAATAATAACAAAAAAAGGGACTGCTTTTGATTTTTAATTACTTATTGTTTAGAAATTTTCAAACATCAAATTCACATGCAATTCATTTCCATCTTTGCAGGGACCGTCATTCTATAGCAACGAGGAAAGACAAGTTTTTGTCCATTGTTTTGATAATCCTTGCACTGTTCTCGAATATAGTGGCCATATACAGCAATGCAAACTCTTTGCTCCACAATTCTTCCAACTTTGATTAATGCTTGTGCATGCAGTTACTACAAGGCAGAGGCGAGAGGCCTTCCAGACGTGCCAACTTGAGGGCTATTTGAGATGCATATGGATCCAAAACGACATAAATTTAGCCCTGCATAATTTCTCAGCCTTGCTACTTGATTGTTGTTGTAATTTTCTCTTTGGTGGTAACGATCCAAACTCAATATAGCATATTATATATAAGTCCTTTTCATTTTCTAATTGGGGGTGAATATGGACTTCCATTTCCCCTATTTTGTTCATTTATTAGATCTGAAATTATTTATTAGATTCGCTGGTATGATGTCGCCATGTATCTTTATATTTACGATTACAAAATATCAGATTCAAAACGATGATGCTTGTAATTCGTACAAGTTTTATTTAGAGAATTTTTCTTATTGTTTCATTACTTGTTTTAAATTTATAAACAAATAGATGATTAAGTGTTTTATTATTTCTTTCTAATTTGTTTAACATCAAAAAAATATTCCTGTCACTCTAGTAATATTATGTTTTTTTTTTAATAAATTGAACTCAACCCAAATAACATAAGAAGAGTTTCAGTGAATATAAACACCACACGTGTTGATTCTTTTATCTGACCCATATTAAAATTTACTCAAGAAATATTGAATTATAATTTCGTTGACATTTTTCTATTAGTTTTTGAAAATAAAACTAAATAAAAAAATAAAAATAAATTACATCCAAAGGCTTTGGAACTAAGCTGGGAATGATTTATAGTAAGTCATTTCTTACTGTTCACATGTTCCGAAATGGCTTATTTTTTTATTTATAAGTTGAGTTTTAAGTAAAAAAAACACCCAAGTATTTATAATTTATTTTAAAATGACTTATAAATCATTTTTGTAAGACCCCAACTTTTATAAATAAAGATGAATTTTCTATAAATATCATTTTTGAATATTATGGAGTTAATTTGATATAATGTTATAGTTGTGGGTAATATTTATAAATTTTGCAAAGTAAGCAAGTTGTTATAAAATATTCGTTTGGCCGGAGAATAATCTTTTTGTCGGGGAATATTCGTACGACGACACAATCATTGGTGGACCCCACAACGGAATTATTGTCGGATTGAGAAAACGACATAATTATCTTTCTATAAAAATAACGGCTGAGATGTTACCGTTTAAAACCGTTAAAACTGTTGAACTACTCGGTAGTAAAAGTACAGTAATACGCGTGGTTGCATAGTAGCACACGGTATTGATTATTGATGCTTACGTGAGAAGTCACTCAGCTATACTCAATTATTGCTACAGTAATTGCTGCATCATATCTCTTAAATTATTGTCATAGTATCATCTGTATAATATGTTATATTATTAAATCAATAATTGAGACGTTGTGGTAAGTTTGGTTATTTTATGGGGGGCCATATGTCATCATCTAAAAGTCTCTTCGTCAATAGTAATTACCGTCGTCAATAGTAATTACCGTCGTCAATAGTATTTACCTTGGTCAATAGTAATTACCTTCGTCAATATTATTTACCTTGGTCAATAGTATTTACCTTGGTCAATAGTAATTACCTTCGTCAATAGTATTTACCTTGGTCAATAGTAATTACTTTCGTCAATAGTAGTTGTCCCTTCAATATTACCAAGAGTCATTTGACCCTTCGTTAAGACCAAAAGTCATTTGACCCTTCGTTAAGACCAAGAGCCACCCTCAGTTTTTCTATAAATAGAGGCCTAGGGCTTCATTATTTTTCACGAATTCATTCAAGCTATAGAGAGAGAAAGTATAGAGAGAATAAGAGAGAGAGAATAAAAGTATTCTGCTACATCACTTTTCCAATATCCAGTTCTTTTAAGGTAGGGAATATTATTTCTTTTATATTCATGAAGAGAACTTCTGTTATTCCATTTGTTATTATTCTGTTGGAATAACCAGTATACGCGGTCTACCCTATACTTGGTGACATTCTTCTATTATTCTGTTGAAACATCCTGTCTGTGTGTTTTACACCGGACCTGGTTCCGTTTTATTATTATTCTGTTGGAATATCCTGTCTGTGTGTTTTACACCGGACCTGGTTCCATTATTTATTATTCTGTCGGAATATCCTGTCTGTGCGTTTACGCCGGACCTGGTTCCATTATTTATTATTCTATTGGAATAACCTGTCTGTGCGGTCTATCGCATGCATGGTGATTTCTTTTGTTATTCCATTCTTTATTGTACTCAGTTGGTTAAGTTTTGACTTCTATACTCCATGAAATTTGTGGAATATCCTTGATAGTTGCGTTTCATCCAGTATCTTTTCAAGAAAATATTCTTCTAAGCATTCTTGAATTTTACTCCACAATGCAGTATCATGTTGACAATTTGGACGTTGTTAATTCCTGGATAAATTAATTCTTGAACTTGTTTTATTGAATTCTTATATCATTGTCATCATCCTCATGTTTATAAAATGTTGAAAGTCATCTGTGGCCTGTATTGCATAGATGGACTTGGTATGATTATGACCAGGGATTATTCGGTATAATCATGACCGTAATGTTACAAATGATGTGGTAAAAGTCCTCATTGGCCCGTAGTGCATTGATGGACAGTTGTTGGCATGATCATGACCATTAATGAATACACGAATATCCTTGGCCGTAGTGCAGGGGTGATTCGATGATGTGGATTATTTTATTAAGCTGAGTCTCAGCGATTACAGTGTTGAAAATTTTTTTAAATCATAAAAGATAGTAGAGTTTATTTTCTACTTGACTCTTTTAATGGATTGCTTGTTCCGCTACAGTTAAACTTGATGTCTATTATATTTTATCAGTTTAACATTGTTGAAGGCTAATGATAATTTATTCTGCATTATCTTAGTCATAATATTTCTTACTGGGCTAGTTGAGCTCACCCTTTCTTTCACTGTTCTCTTCAGGAAATGAGAACGTAGCTGGGACAAGTCGGGGTACGGAGTGATGGTCCGAATGATAGTATTAGTTAGTAGTCCTCACTATTCTATGTAATGGTGTGTTAATAAATGTAATGAGGACTCCTTTTGAGTATGAATACTCTCTAGAAGATAATATTTGTATTCAAACTCACAGTTTATGTTTTGTCGTATTGTACACGACAGATGTATTAATCAGTTGTATTTGTATTCTGTACTATGTATCTGACGACCCAAGATGGGTGATGTATACCTAATTTTGGGGGCGTCACAGTTTTAAAATAAATTAATTTAACCAAATATAATGTCTATTTTATTATTTTTTTTATTAACATATTTTTTAATTATTTTTATATTTATTTTAACTTATAAATAATAATTATAAACCAAACACATTCATAATTTATTTTAACGACCCCGCACACTTTTAGTTATAAGTCATTTTAAATACAACTTATGAGTCAAAAAACAGGAGTATTTTATTCCAAATTTGATATAAGTTGTTTCTAAGGGCTTGGGCTGTGGAAATAGTTCCAGTAATTCCATGGCTGGGACGAATGAGCAAGACGAACTGGCCGAATCAGTTAACGAACTCTTCACCAGTGTCTCCACCATGATTAAAGGCGAACTTCAGGTTTTCTCTCCAATTTCTTTGACTTCTGTTTTCTGGATCTTTAATTTTGTGATTGTAATTTGAGCGAAATAGATTCATCTACCAATGTTTTATTCCTGTATTCTATGTTGGAGCTGAGATTTTAAGATAATTAACAGCAGAATTACTTTATCGGGTTGTTTGTAGACTGACATCCGGCTTTGTTAAGTTAGTTTTAAGAAATTCTACATACCATCAATATTCTTATTTCCTTTTGTTTATTCCCCTGAAGTTTCAGAATCTAGTAATTATTACATTGATGATGTGGATTTTTCCACCGGTTCCCATTAACACACGTACAGACAAAGATCCATTTAATTAAAGGTTTATTACCCTAAAAGCTTAAGCTTTTGTAATGCCTCTTAGAGCTAATACTGTTTTAGCTTTGGTCTCCATCTGAAGAAATGGAACAAGGAAATAAAGTAAAAAGAATCGTATACGGGATGAATATAAACATAAAGACAAGCTTTTTTCTAATGTGTTAGTCCTTTATAAGTAGAGTTTTTGGAGGGGAGTGCGTACCCAAGCCAGTTCAGTAAGAAGAATAAAGAAGCCCAAAGATAAAACCATCAGATGGAGGTCTAGCATTCCAACATTAGAGAGCTTCAAAGATTAACACACAGTTCATGAAAATTAATGCAGAAAGAGTGCATAGTAGTAGCTAATAATGGGACCTGGTCTATGCCATCCTGATAAAAGGAAAGCCTTCAAGGTTGCACACCTTGCAAATGAATATTTTTGTGGAAAGAATGCATAAAAGTGTTGCCAGGAGAAGTGGAAAGCTAATGGACCTGGCACAGAAAGCATACTTTTTAACTCTGCATTTGCTAATCTGCTAACTTTTTTGCCTAATTGTCGCTTAGACTCCCCCCCCCCATCACCCCCAATTTCTCCTGCTATTACCAAGTGTATATCGTTTCTATGAATGTTGACAACTGTTTAAATCTTCCAGGGGACAAATAATCTACTTGAACTTGTAGAGAAGATGAATCTCAGAGTGGCAGATGAATACAATGGTTTTGGTGATGTGGCATCTGGGTTAAGGGTTTTTGTAGAACAGCTGAAGTCAAAAAGTGGCAACTTTGACGAGTATGTTCAGCAAGTTGATGCAATAGAGCAGCAAGTCACTGAATTTGAAGCTGTAATTTCAATGCTTGATAAATATGTTTCTTTGTTGGAATCCAAAGTGCATTCTGTTTACAAGATTCCACCTCCACAAATATAGTTGTAGTCTTTACTTAAGTTGATTAAATTTGATTGATTTGGTTTCTTATTTTGCTAGCATTCTCATATAGACTTGTAAGTTTAATACTTTTGATGTGGCTGCAATTTTGAGTTGCTCATGATCACAAGTGAAGGACTACCTTTTTGAAATGGGCGCCAATTGATTGAGACTGAAGGCATAAATCAAATCCCTAGCAATTGAACACACTGCTTTGTTATGTTGCATCCTGGTAAATTGGAGAACTGTTGTGTGTTTTTTTAGACTGAATTTAAACACACCCCTTACCTTGGCCATTGCCGAATGCCAAGGACAGAACCTAGGACTTGTTGCTTTGCAAGAGGCCTAGTACACCAACTGAGCTAGAGCTAATTGGTACTGTTATTTCTTGTTTCCCCTATAATGTTTCCTTTTTCAAAAAAAAATAAAAATAATAATAATAATATCTAAAATCTTGAATGGTTAAAAAGGATTAAGCAGTGATTTTCACTGATTGGATTACATGCGAGATTTGGTGGCATTCCCTTCAGTGTTTGTTTTAATATCGAGATCATATTTTTATTTATCAACTCCAGTTGTAAGGGAATAGATGTGATTAAATCACGATGCCAGTCAACCCCAGACACCCTATTTTACCCTATTTTGCATCACATGTAGTATTTGTCCCTTGTGCATAATTTGGATTATATTTAGGATTTACAACCTGTTTCGTAGGCGGCTTGTATGCAGTAATGGTTCACCTGTTATATGCATAAGGATTTTTAAAAAGAAGAAGAATTCTGTGAAAATTTAAAAGTGAGATAATTCCGTGATAATAAAAAGCATACGAGCCATTTGTACATTGTTTGTCTAAGGAGGGAGGGAGCATGTAACATGAAATTTCATCCATCATCTTGAATGTGTGAAAAACTTATATACAACTTTCATTGTTAGCCATTTACGTGTAAAAATACTTTAGTGCCAAGCCTTGAGACAATAAACCCCCTCATATATATCCTAAAGAAAGCAAAATGTATTTTCTGTTTTCCCGGTTTATATATATATATTAAAAAAACAATGTAAAGATAAGCACATTGCACGGTAAGAGAGTATCATGAGGTAACCTAGTGGATTGAAACTAAACTGCAAACTCGGCACAGCACTGCAAAGTTAAGGACCTAGTGCACAAAACATTCTTGCAATTTAATGTACGTTCTCTCATTGGGACATTGCATATTAACCAAAATATTACTGACATTGTTAGCACGAATTGCAAAAAAAAAAAAAAAAAATTATATTTAGAGAATTCAATCCATACAAACCATGCTCCAGCTAAGAGACGACACTTGAGCATTCGCGAGTTTCAACAAAAACTGCTACCAGTTAAGCTAGGTGAGAGAATCGTTTCAGTTCTTAACTGACTCACAGGCACAGGCGCATGCACAGACACGAGCACGAGTACATTGCTTTTGTTGGACGGATAGGTGGTTTATAGTAGAAGCACTTTGTTCTTCAATTCAAAACCTATAGACGTTCACGGTGCACTTATCACGCCATAAATTACACATCAACAGATACTGATTTCGGGTTATACCAAGCCTTAAACAGCAAAATCCAAATTGTGAATTTGGAAAGAACTTGGTAGAAGCATTCTCCCAGAACTTCATGAGTATATAAAAACCTTGGTAGTGGTACCGCAATATAAAAAACGAATCGTCGTTTTCTAATATTATTTTCATAACCTAAACTTTTCCAAGCTCCCACTGCCAGTAGGAAAGAAGAGGGGTTGGGATAGGGGTAGCGGATTAACTTTCAGTAGCCATTTCTAAAGTAAGAAAACACAAACCGTCTCTGTCAATCCGAATTATTCCCTTACTTCTATACTTAACTTATTAGAAGTCTCATTCCGGCTGTCCAAACTACATTCATTAGAATCTTAAATGAATGGTTACTAAGGGACTGTTTTATAAAAACTGAATGAATCTGAATATGAATTGAATCTGAATCTGAATGAAAAAAATTGTTTGATAATTGACATGTTTGAAACATATGAATGACAAAACTTTATTATTTTACCCCTCTCAAAAAATTCAAAATTGTTGTAAATTTATTTAATATTACTTGATATAATAGTTAATATTTTTTTTAATTTTTTAATTTTTTTTTTACTTCATTCAGCTGAAAAAATCTAACTTAGATATTCAGCTCGTCCATCTTACCGATTCAGCCATTCAGACCAAAACAAACGCACCGACCGATTCAGCCATTCAGATTCAGCTCCATTCAGCTCTAAACAAACATCCCCTAAGTTACCAACCACATGGACCTCCCTCTTGTGTAACCTGTTTACCTAAACATCTTGACAGACTCCACGACACGTTTGGGTGAGGTGGTCGTCGCTCAGATCGTTTCTAACAAAGTTGTATGGTGGAACACGCTCGATACCTCAACTCTTCGCTTATATTGAGACGAGAAACTTGGTACAATCAATGAAATTTGCGTTGAATGGAATACCAATGACACCTTGACTCCATACTTATATGGAAGTAGGAACCTTGGTACACTCGACGATTGATACTGTAGAAGACGCCACACACAACTATGAATTGTTATATGATAAGTCAAAATTTAATCTCAAAGAATAACTTAGAAATTCTTTAAAGAACCAAAAGAAGAGAATAATCTCACAAGTATTATATTGAATAATAATAATATGTTGCTTTACATCTTCCATATATCATATTTATACTAGTAAAAATAACCCTAATTCCTATAAGGAATTGAACTTCTAAATAACAATCAATTTGGAATCAAAATCCTAGCAAAAAAGCTTCCTAATTACAATAGAATTGAAAAAACTACTAAAAACCATCAAAATCCAGTTAAATAAGCAAATTAGAATTTTCAAGATCGAGCTCTAGTGCGGCCGGACCACAATTTGGCCTGAAATTGGCGCGGCAGCGCCATCCCTTTAGAACCCGCTCTCTGCCACTATGGCGTGGTCGCACCCGTCTGTAATACATTTTTTGATGCAGCAATGCTGATCTGCCAGAAACTGTCATCATTCACAATGTTTTTAAGTTCCGAATTTGATTCTTTGCCCTTCTTTTGCTTCCTCTACCAAACTTGAATATTTGTTTGGGCCACGTTAATGAACTTAGAAACATATCTCATAAACAAATGCCTTGTCGCGTAGCTTGAATCCTTTTCCTATGTTCCGTGTTTTTCAACCTTATGTTGTCTCGTGATATATTGTAAAATCTTTGCCATGCTTGGACATCCACATTGTCGCGTAAACGCTAATCCCTCCATGAACTGAAATATAGCTTTGCCGAGGATTCAACGACATAAATGAACACGAGTTTGATGACTTGGCTTGCATTGATTTGGTCTTGCTGAAAATGTTTGGACCAAACTTGAATCTTTGTTTGAACCAAGTTAATGAACTTAGAAACATATCCCATAACGAATGTCTTGTCACGTAGCTTGAATCCTTTTCCTTTGTTCAGAGCATTTCAACCTTGTGTTGTCGCGTGATAAATTGTAAACTCTTTGCCATGCTTGGACATACACATTGTCGCGTAAATGCTAATCCCTCCATGAACTGAAATATAGACATAAATGAACACGAGTTTGATGACTTGACTTGCATTGATTTGGTCTTGCTGAATATGTTGAATTTAGAAGACCCAAATCATACAACCTCTCCTTAAGCTCCAATTCAAGCATCATTGAACAAATTTTTAGATTCGTTTCAGCCCAATTACTTAGAATCATTTAATGAATCCCTGGAACTTGAGTTGAGTTGTTAATGTTTGATGAGAGCCCGATCAAGATTGTATCACATCTCCACCGCAAAGGAATGACCACTTTCTTGCATGTGAATATGTGAGTTTTTATCAAACATCAACTTGACTGATCCTCAGAAAACAATTTCCTTCCTAACCTGGTAAAGAGGTTTTTACTCGGCTCAAAATTTGCAAAAGATGAGACATCCAAGCACGTTGTCAATACATTAAAGTGGGAGTCTGAATCCAAACGTCAAGCCAGATGAATATTCACCATATTGTATATCCAGTGCATTAATCTTCACAGTTAACGAAATTCCATTAACGTGCAAAGCTAGTCTCAAAATTGAGTAAAGAAGCTTGTGTTAAGTTTAAGAATCCCAGAAGATTCTTTGAAGCAGGCTTAGCCTAGCTCAAAAAATCTATCCTTTCATGTTTCATTTAAAAGAGCTTCCTATCATTACCAAAAGCTCTAATGAAATTCGAGAAATTACATATTACTAACAAATTTTAGAATCACCACAAAGCTACTTCCTTGAAGGATCTCTTTAAGAATTAATCATTATTATAGGTGGCTTAGATAAATGCAAATGAAAAATTGCTCAAATTCCCAAGTGTCAAAAGAAAGGCAGTTGAGAACCCTACTTTGACATTCGTCCTACTCGTACAGAAATTCCCAGTACAAACAAAGTAGTTCAGGAAAACCTTAAGTTACTGCTATTATATTCACTATTGAATAATATCAGAAGTTCCACTAAGAAGAGGCAAGTCATCTCTTACAGCCCTGATACTAACATATATTTCTTGCTACATATGGTACATTTAGAAAACTTCATTGGCAAGTAATATATGTCTCTCTCAGTTGCAAGATGGTCACCTTAAAACAAAGAGAGAACAGTTGCAAAGACTGCAACAAGCAAATCTAATTCAGGAGACAGAGAGAGTGGAAATTTATTAGTTTTCCCAAATATATGAGATATATAGTTACTGTGGAACATAAAGGAAACAATTACATTTTCCGTCACCCAATCAACCAATTGACCAATCTAAAGAATACACAGAACCTGATGAAATCTGACCTTTTGGACTGACCTCTAACAATCCTTAGATCCGTCCTGTGCTCCTGCGGGCTTGAAACAGTCGATATTGCACAATACAGCTGATCTCATCATATCTCCAAAGCTGCCACCATTCGATCCAACAGTCAAGAAAGCCAGTTTAGCATTCAAATATAACATGCCACATTGGGCAAAAGGAAGAGAGAAAAGAAAGCATGAAAATGAAAAAATATATCTTAGCTAGCTAAGTTTATTAAGTTTATTCGAACCGATCAATGCTGTTCCTTGCTTTCTCTGGCTGGTCTGAGTTGTTATTTGCCTTTTCTGTATAATCCACACTCTTTCTTGATTTTTCTCTCCTCTCAAAACTGCCTAGCGATTTTTCTCTGCAATCTGTGCTGAGCCTTGGGTTCTCTCTCTTGTCTGTACTTGCCCTAGACACGTCTCTATGATCTGTGCTTGGCCTGGGTTTGTCTCTATAGTCTGTGCTGTTTCGTGCGTGGTCTATATGATCTGTGTATGGTCCAGATCTATTTCTCAAACGCATCAACTTCTCAACAGCTAAAATGAACTTCTTCAGATGCCTAATGTACTCTGGATAGAGCTCCAGATCACAATGATTCCCTCCTTTTATCCATAAGGGTTCATACTTCTCTTTACAGAGATCCCAAAGCTGCTTCCCATGGGAGTGATCCACAACATCATCTGCGGTACCCTACAAAAACCAACAGCAAAAAAGGATATCAAACAACGCCAAAAAGGAAAACTTATCACAAAAATGTTAACTTTTTAAAGCATTGAATTTCTGTTTTCTGAGAGGCAAGGCAATAACGTCAATGTTACCCACTGGAGAAATCGTCAAAATTCTGACATTATCTGATGCACTACTACTATACATCTCTTGACACATGATATTTCTTACTTGTAATAGACTGCAATCAATGACATCCAAAACCAAATTACACATAATGGCGAAATCATTACAAAAGATTGTCAAAGGATGTTATGATTAAAGATGTTTAGTACAAGTGTACAAACCCAACAAATTGGCATGCATCCTATTTGAAACTGTGAACCAAGACCGAACTCCAAGTTACTCAGACACATTTTTACTTGATGCAAAATGCTGGTTGAAGTTATGGTTTCCGTAATATGTTGTCTAGACTCTACATTTCTTGTTAAGTAATGAATTCAATGATGAGTAACATTTGCATGTCAACAGCTGTAAGGGAAATTAATAAGTCTGGGAAAATGAGTTGTTTGACATCACTGCATTAGTTCTTAGATTACAGTTCTACAGAAAATTATTGACGAGAGTGTGTGAACAAAGCCAAAATAAAACTAATGAACATTTCTAGATTCATTAAGTTGCACAATCTTAATGAATGATGAGGGCAGAGGCAAAGAAAATGTGACTGTATCTGAAATTGAAACAATAGTAAAGTGCTACTCAATACTTGAAACTCCCTTTATTAAGCATAAAACAAGCCATCAAACTATACCGTGCTGGCATGGCATGTGTGATTACACAAACATCTTAAGAAAGTACTCACATGAATTACCAGAACTGGACATTCAACCAACAGTATCTTATCGATGTTCTGCATCAAAAGAAATACACTTACTAATTAATAAAGAGTTCAGCACTTGATATGAAAAAAACTTTACTAGTGTTCAAATGAAGAATATAACCTTATATATGTCAAACCAGTAAGTCCGCTTCACTGGATACATGACTCGAAGTCCAGATAGAATCGGACTGTGAAGAACCACGGCCCTCAATCTTGATATACGGGATGCTAAATCTAAAGTTGGCCCACTCCCCACGGATTGCCCATATAATATAATATCTTGTCCTTTTACTCCATATGTCTGTTGTAGGCATCTATATACAGCTTCAATGTCTGCGTAAGTGTTCTGCTCACTTGGCTATGCAAAACAAAAGAGCACATAATTTAGCATGCTCGTAACTGATTAACTTCTTCCAAGTTAATCTACAACTTTGTTTTTACCTTTCCCGTGGACTGTCCATACCCTGAATAGTCATATCTGCAAAGAATAAGAACTTCAGAATTTAAACTTTCTTGTCCAGTGAGTATTTGATTCAGCTTCTTCTAATTCCGATTATTTAACAAACCTAATGATTCAATAGTTAGTGTTCTGACATATCAAGAATTCTGAAAAAAGATTAAAACTTTATTAACAATTCCAAGAAATGTCAGTCAAGTTCCCAAAAAGTTTTGAATTTTTAATTTACCAAAATGCACAACCAAACATGTTACTTTTATTCATCCTTACAATTGCAGTTCAAACCGACCCATCATATTAACTCAGATTCTGATCCATTACAAAAGGGGCAGATAAAATTTCATCTAAAACCCAACATTAAGTGTGCGTTTCTGTAAATATATATAATATGAATGTAGCACTGACCCCATTAAGTTGACTCGAAGATGAGCACTGAGTTCACTGAACAACGCGTACATCTGACCCAGATCAGCCGCGTTGCCGTGGGAGTAGAGCACCGTCAGCGAAGCCGCCGGATTCTTCACGTACACCGCCACTATCTGGGTCCCCCTCCTAGTCTTCAGCTTCAATACGTCCACGTTTTCTCTCTCCGCCACGTCAGTCATCTTCAATTTCCCACCTGATTCCTCGTCTGCCACCACCTTGTACGACGCCGGATTCGGCGGAAAGAAAGCAAACTTGGCCGCCATGGACGACGCCACCATCCCCATCTTCAATCAAACACTCCGTCTTTCTCTTATATTATACTTATGCTAATTGCTAGTATAATGATTAGTAATGAGGGATTTTGTCATATTACAGCTGATGAAGTAAGTATATACAGTTTGTTTATTTCTTGGGTACGTGTTGGGTTTTGAACGGAGAAAAAGAAAGGAAATTGGAGGGATTTCCGGCGATGTCTGGCAGCACGTGTGATATTAATAGAAAGGTTGGAAAATAAATATTTTTATTCATTTAATTAAATGAGCTGAATTCTAAAAATAAAAATAAAATATTTTAACTCAAACCTAACTCAATTCGAATAATAAAATAAAATATTTATTTTATTTTATTTTAAAATAAAATATTTTAACTCATATACTCGAATAATATTTAACTAACAATATATATTTTTTTATCATAAAAAATTTAAATATCAAATTTAAACTCGATTAAACCTACTTGATTTGAGCTATTTTGAGCTCATTTATTAAAAAGGTCACAGTTATATACTAAATTTTAGTCTGACTCGCCTAATTCAACTTATTTAAGTTTTAAATAAATTTAAATAGTCTTGTAATGCATTACAATAAATTTATGTTGACTTATAATTGTGAAATTTATAAATACATAAAATTAATATAAATTATAAAAAAATTTAACTTATTACACATTTTTTAATAAAAATTAAATACTAACAAACAATCAAATAAAAACAAAAAGCACAAATAAAATAGCAAAGCAACAATTGTTGTTATGGTGACAAGTTTACACGTGTCGATGTGGGGGTGCGAGGGGGGGTGCGAGGGGGAGTGGGGAGTGTTGTTAGTGAGAGGCCCAAATAGATACTACTAGTGTGTTACAACGAGTAAATTTATGAATATATCATATTTACTCTTTTCTGAATGTCTTATAAAAAAAAATAAACAAGTGGAATGGAGACTCACCTATGAATTATTTCTTTTGTCTCTTAATATAAAATATTTTAGAGAAATATTTTTATCCCTTGATATAATACGTTTTAAAATTCTAAGTAAATATTAATTGATTAGTTTCTAATATTATCCTAAATATTAAATATAATTTAGTTCTTTTATTATTTTTTATCTAATAAATAATAATATATTTTTCTAATACAAGGGTAATATATATAATTGATATTATATTTAATGCTATACAATTATTTTTTTAAAATTTATACATAATTCTAAAAAAATTTATATTAAGAGACGGAAGGAGTATCTGACTCCAAAATTTTCAATGATTTTATAGTGTATTTGGAAAAGAGAAATGAGAATTACTTATTTGACGTTTTAGAGGTAGACATAAGAATTAAGATAATGATTGAAAATCATTAAATATAATACTCAATTGTCTATAATATACCCTTAAATATTTTGTTGTGATAAGGAGAGTTTTATTAGGATAAGAAGAGAAAGAGTTTAAAGTATAAAAAAAAATAGAAAGAATAATGAAGGGTAATTTTACAAAAATTATTATTAATTCTTTTAAATTTATGTCAAATAATTAAAGACAAATAAAAAACTCTAAAATTTCAAATAACGAGGGACCGAGGGAGTAATAGTTTTTGGACATGGGATTTTGGAGCCTAGTATTTGGTTTTGGGAGAAACAATGATTATTTTATTATTTTTTCTCTTAGGTGTGCTGTGTTGGATTAGACTGTCTAACGACTGGAAATATAAACTAATGTCCTTAGGCCTTCGGGGTGGGAGTGCGCGTGGTGCGAGGAGGTGGGGTGGGGTGGGGTGGCGTGGGTTCTTTGACAATTCCGCCATGCACTGCTCCGCTGAGCTGCGATTTTGAGCTTTGTGTCGCATATTGCCGCATACTCGACTTTGAGTTCATCGTTTGAACTGTTGATTTTCGATTCTTTGCTTAGATTCTTGCTTAAGGAATTGAATCTTGCATCTCCAATTAGATTATTTATTTATTTCTTATTTTTTTTAATGTTAGGCTTTTTATATTGTAGTATTTAACTATAGTACTCATTTTAATGTGGTTGAGTTTCCACTTGATTTACTTGCTTCTTATTTTAATTTTTTTTCTTTTATCAAACAGTTCAAAATATTAAAATATATTAAAAATATAATCTGTAATAAAAGATGAAATGATTGTCATAAAAAATTAGACTTGTGCGAGGTACCCTCTAGGATATATAAGTTATATACATTTGTTTCATAAACGATTTCATAATAATCTTTTAATAAAATTAAACTGTTCAGATGAAAACAAATCATGCAAATATTGTAAATATTTATTTCATTTGAAGTTGTGTAACATCATTTTTATAATCTTATAAAATAAGTAGACTTTGATTTATTGAACTTTTTTAAAATAGATATCACCAAACTTTATGAAAATATTCGCATATTTTTGTATGTTTTTTATATCCGAATGGTTGAATTTATTTAAAAAATTCTAAAAATTAACTTATTAATCCTATGAAATATATTAGTCATATACCCTGAAAGGTATCTTTGCATTCCACTAAAATATTTGAAATAATAATTCTTTCAAACAAAATAACAGATAATTAGAAAAAATGACAAATTGTAGCAATATCGTTAGTGAATACCATATAAACTCCTGAAATACAATCTTATATAATCTAAAATTATATGCACTGTTCTTCAACATGAGCGATAAAAGAATAAGTCGACATGATAACGTACGCCACATTCAAATATGAACAATCTACTTTCAACAATTCATCCATCGAAAAAATCTTACTAATGCATGAAAAAATCTTACAAATGGAGAAATTAAGCAAAATCTCTCAAGAGAGAAAAAATAAAATTCTCTTACAAAAACGAAAAAAATCAGTCATCTTTTGAAAAAAACAAGTGTCACAAATGGGAAAAACAAAGTCTACAAGAAGTGAGAATAATTTATTAGATCAAAATAAGAGATTTAGAAAAAAAGTATCTCCAAAAGGAGAGCCCTCTCCAAATTCTACAAAAAAGAAAAAGAAAAAAGAAAAAAAGGGAGAAATAGAAACACTCACTTGATTTATATAAACTTCGATGTACTCGATCTTCTTTGGACTTGCTAAAATTGGATTTTAATTCCTTGCCAACAAATGAACAAATTAGGTCAGATCAATTTTCCAAAGTTTAGAATAATATTAAAATAAATTAGGCAAAAAGGAAGGTGATGAACAATACTTTATATTATTACGTGAGCTACTATATAAAAACGACGTCGTATTGTCTGATTGAATACACTTTATCACATATTATTTATTAAAGAGTGTTTCATAATTTTTTTAAAAATATTTTATTTTAACAAATATCTCAATCAAAAATGCGAAGTGTCCCTCACCTCTTTGTGCCTTCGACAACTAATTATCCAAGTAATAATGAGAGACTTTAGACCATAGTTTGATTAGAGTTTATAACTCCACGCAAACATTTCTGAGGACATGAGTACTGGAATTCACATGTGAGAGTTTGGACGATTCTACTACTACATAGTTGAAGGGTTCAGAAGAAACCCTATCCAATATATTGTTAAGATTATATAATTGTATGGAGTGCTGAATATTTAGACATTTATTGTGTTTGTAAGTTTTTTTTAGGGGACAGGATGGGAAGACAAGTAAAGAAAAAATAATTAAAATAACTCCAAATCACATGTTTGCGAGTTTGTTTAGGAAGAAAGAAGAGATTTGGAGGGTTTGGCTCAAAACTCTCCCAAAAAGTTAGAGGATTTGGAGAGATGAGAAAGTTAGTTATTTTATATATTATCTAAAATAATCTTTCAAAATAAATTATATCATTTATTACATTAATATGTAAGGATAATATAATAATAGTGTAATTTAAAAACTACGCCGCAAACGCAACAATAGTGAGTGGTCTTTATAATATATTTTCATGGTGGGACTCCAAATATCATAAGCTATAATACTAAGAAAAAAATGATAGTTATCATACGCTTTCATCTCCTTAGCTTTCAAGGGGCACCATCCTCATACCTAATCTTATTCCTTTTTTGGTTAGAAAATATTGTCACCCTTGGCAACTTTTACACTATAAGATTTCAATCTTTGATCTACATTACTCAAACACTTTTTAAATGTGTACCTTCATAAAAGACAAAAATCTAAATTAACTCAGCAGTTTTGACATTGGAAAAAGAATTTAATAATTTTATACTTTGTTCATCTAATTTATATTAGTGTATGTTAACTATTGCATAAAATTAAAGTACATACTTGTGTGTGTGTGTATATATATATATGGGTTCTAATCAATGACAATCGGTTGCAAGAAGAACTATTTCAACAATCATCATCTCAATCGTTGATCAACATATTTAATGACTGAGATTAAAAAAAATATGTCACAACCGCTACAAACTGTAACGGCATTAAAAATACTTGTAGCGGTTCGTGCAATTACTAAAAGGACCCTCATATAATTAATTATTATATTATTCTCATCAAATTAAATAATGTCATGTCGCTACAACATGTAGCGGTTGTGACGCCCCCAAAATAGGTATACATCACCTATTCTGAGTCGCCAAATACATGGTACAGAATACAAATACAATCGTTAATATACGACAAGAGAGCTGTGAGTTTTAATACAAATATTGTCTTCTAGACAATATCCACTCTCAGAATAAGTCCTCGTTACATTTATTGTCACACTATTTAACAGAATAGTGAGGACTACTAATACTATCATCTGGTCCATCACTCCGTTCCCCGACTCGTCCCAACTATATTCTCATTTCCTGAAGAGAACAATGAAAGAAAGGGTGAGCTCAACTAGCCCAGTAAGAAATATTATGACTAAGATAATGCAGAAAAATTATCATTAGCCTTAAACAGTGTTAAACTGATACAATATAACAAACATCAAGTTTAACTGCAGCGAAACAAGCAACCCATTAGAAGAGTCAAGTAAAGAATAAAATCTACTATCTTCTATGATTTAAAAGGTTTTTTATGACTTTTATCGCTGAGACTCAGCTTAATAAATAATCCACATCATCGAATCACCCCTGCACTACGGCCAAGGATATTTTTTAGTATCACGACCACGAATTATCCATACACTACGGCTAAAGATAATCATATTTTCATCAACGGTCCTGATCATGCCATAAAATAATTCATCTTTGCACTATGGCCAAAAAGAATCCATAGTCATAATCATACCAAAAACTGTCCATCAATGCACTACGGGCCAATGAGAACTTTTTTCACATCATTTGTAACATTACGGTTATGATTATATTGAATAATCCCTGGTCATAATCATACCAAGTTCATCTATGCACTACAGGCCACAGATGACTTTCAACATAATATAAGCATGAGGATGATGACAATGATATAAGAATTCAATAAAATAAGTTCAAGAATTAATTTATCTAGGAACTGATAACGTCCAAATTGTCAACATGATACTGCTTTGTAAAGTAAAATTCAAGAATGCTCAGAAGAATATTTTCATGAAAAGATACTGGATGAAGCGCAAATATCAAGGATATTCCACTAATTTCATGGAGTATAGAAGTCAAAGTTTTAACCAACTGAGTGTAATAAAGAATAAAATAATAAAAGAAATCACCATGCATGCGATAGACCGCACATGCAGGTTATTCTAACAGAATAATAAATAACGGAACCAGGTCCGGCGTAAAATGCACAGACATGATATTCCAACAGAATAATAAAGAATGAAACCAGGTTCGGCGTAAAACACACAGACATAATATTCTGACAGAATAATAAAGAATGAAACCAGGTCCGGCGTAAACGCACAGACATGATATTCCGACAGAATAATAAATAATAGAACCAGGTCCGGCGTAAACGCACTGACATGATATTCCAACAGAATAATAAAGAATGAAATAACAGAAGAATTTCACCAAGTATAGGGTAGCCCGCGTATACAGGTTATTCCAACAGAATAATAAAGAATGGAATAACAGAAGTTCTCTTCATGAATAAGAAAAAAAGAATACCATTTACGAGTACAACAAATAATATCCCTTACCGTAAAAGAAACTTGATATCGAATGTGACGCCCCCAAAATAGGTATACAACACCCATTCTGAGTCGCCAAAATACATGGTACAGAAATAACTACATCTTTATTATTACAACACAAGAACTGTGAGTTTAAATACAAATATTGTCATTTAAACAATATCCACACTCAAATAAGCCCTCATTACAATTATTGATACATTATTTCACAAAAATAGTGAGGACTACTAAAGTAACTTCTAGAACCATCATTCCATACCCCGACTAGTACTCGCTACATTCTCGCCTCCTGAGAAAAATGGAACAAAAAGGAAAAGGGTGAGCTCAACTAGCCCAGTAAAGAACATTATGACTAAGATAATACAGAACAAATTATCGTTAGTCTTCAACAGGGAAAAATCTAATAGAATACAATAGACAACAAGTTTTAAATCAATAACTGCAGCGGAAACAGCAAACCATTAGAAGAGTCAAGTAGAGAATGAGTTCTACTATCTTCTAAGATTTAAAAGTCCATCATCAATATTTTATCCCTGTAACAACAATCAATAACCATCTTTAATCAAATATTCATCTTTGCACTACAGGCCAAAGATATTCATTTGTATCACCAGTCGGTCATGTTCATCTCAACACCTGTTCATCTTTGCACTACGGGCCAAAGATATTCATCAGTTAATCATTCATCTTTGCACTACGGCCAAAGATATTCAGTAATATCATCATTTAGGACTGAGGATGATGAAAAATATATTAAAGAAAACGAATCCAGTGAAACAAAATAACAAATATTAAGGATTCGTATTTTGATTTATTCATGTCCAAAAATACCTTATAATTATTCATAGTGAAGTAGAATTCAAGAATGATCAAAACATGGATACAATCAAAGCTAGTACCCAGAATAGATATTTTGGACGAAAAGAAGAAAATTTTATTTTTCGGTGAATAGTAACTCGTGAATAGTAACTCGTGAATAGTAACTCATGAATAGTAACCCCGACGTGAAAAGTTCCAAATTTGATAAAAATTTCCAACCAATATTTCGGCATAATGATATTGAAGAAATAATATCATTTTTGAATAAAATAACATCCCTTACCTCGTACAGATAGTACTTCTGGTCGGAATACCGGTATAAGGCTGAAAGACACTTGCTCTGATGAATAGAAACTCTCAAAGTATCTAAATACTCACAAAATACACTCAATAATCTAGAGAGAGAAAGAGAGAAAACTTGTTTCTGGTGTGATTTTCAATTCTAACTTAGCCCTCTATTTATAGGAAAATGTTAGCACGCCGAAGCAGACTTAACCTGCAACCTGATGGCTTTACCTGCTACTATTCCCACCCACCATATTTGAATAAAAATCTCAGCACATTTCTTCACCAACCAAGAGTGGGGCCCACCAATTCTAGAATTTTCTACCAAAATGATTAACTCCGAAAATTCAACAATTTCTGAACCAGTCATCTCGTAAAATTCATAATAAATCATACGTTCATTTTTAACGGTTCAAAATTTGTGGACATATACTCAACTTATATATGTATAACATATCCAAAAATTACCACGATCCAACGGTCGGATTAAAAATTATAACTCCCGCAAAATATCTCAAAAACCCTGATTTTTAATACCTCCATTCCGACAAAAATACTGATAAAAACCTCAACATTAACTCCTTCATTTTTAACCACAAAAATATATCCCTCATTTATATCCACAAAAATAAATATTTCCTTATCATATGAATCAATAATTAATTATTTACAAATAATATTACAGAATCACATTTATGACAACCAGGCCGTTCCCAGGAAAGAGGGGGCTTTCCAATAAGGATTTCTCCTTACTGGCGCGCAATTAGATGACCAAACCTCTCCTTAGACAGAACTTTCTAGACATTACCAATAATGTTATCTAATAATATTATTCAAATAATATGAATTATTGATCTGATAATGGGAAATACTGTGTAGTGACAATTATTGAAACAACAGTAATATAAAATATCAACGCAGCAATTATTGAATCAATAAAATAAAATACTGAACAGTAATTACTGTAACCATTATTGAGTAGTGTCTTCTTACGTAAGAATCAATAATTGGTGCAATACAGTGTGCTACTGTGTAACAACGCGTATTACTGTGTTTTAACCACCGGGTATTTCAACAGTATTAACGGTAACAACTACGCCGTTATTAATAAAAACATATACTTGTCGTTTTCTTCATCCAATCGCTTTCCGTTATGGGGCCCACAAAAGACTGCGCCGTCGTACGAATATTCCCCGACAGGAAGAATATTCCACGACCAAACGAATATTCCCCGACAACAATTAATATTTTATAACCACTTTCTTATTTAAAATATTTACGCATTTTACCCATAACTAACCTCATTAATCAATTTAACACTTACTATTTCAAAATAATAAATAGAGGGAATTTAAATTTCATTTATTAATAATTTGGGGTCTTACATCGGAGTAGTGAAGTAGCAGAATACTTTTCTTCTCTCTCTCTATAATTTCTCTCTCTAGAGTTTCAGTGAATTCGTAAGAAAATAATGAAGGAATGAACTTCTATTTATAGAAAAATGGACTGCATAGTAACTAACTCATGAACGGTCTAGATTGATTTACTTTAATCTAATGGTCCATATTTAAAGCAAAATCTTTTAAATAAAATATAATATATTCTATTTATAATCTAATAAAACGAATAACTTTATAAAAGATTTTACTATGCAAACACTATACAAGCACTATGTAAATACTATGCATAATAAAATATAATATATTCTAATTATTGTCTAATAAAACAGATAACTTTATAAAAGTATTCTGTTTTATATAAAAAGATTTTACTATTAGCCTAATAAAACGAATAACTTTATAAAAGTATTCTGTTTTATATAAAAAACTTTTCTGTTTTATTACATTAATAATACTAATAAAACATAACTGAGTGACTTATCACGTAAGCCTCAATAATCAATACCGTATGTTACTATGCAACCACACGTATTATTGTACTTTTACTACCGAGTAGTTCAACAGTATTAACGGTAAAACTTCCGCCGTTATTTTCATAAAATATTTTTGTCGTTTTCTCAATCCGACAATAATTCCGTTGTGGGGTCCACCAATAATTGTGTCGTCGTACAAATATTCCCCGACAAAAATAATATTCCCCGACCAATCGAATATAATACAACAACTTGCATACTTTGCAAAATTTATAAATACTACTCACAACTATAACATTATCTAAAATTCACACTATAATATTTTAAAAAAAATATTTCGAAAAAATTAAATCTTTATTCATAAAATCTGGGGTTTCACAATCTCCCCTCCTTATGAAATTTCGCCCTCGAAATTTACGTACGTACCTGGTATGCCGAACAGATGAGGGCACTTCATCAGATTCTAACTCTTGAGGTATAACCTTTGAGTGTTGAATACATTCCAGAATTTTAACAGGTACATCTTCATACGTTAAATTATTCGCTATCTCGTCCGGTTCTAAATCAATAATGTGGTTCGGGTCGTTCACATATTTACGTAACATCAATACGTTAAAAATGTTATGAACACGCGACATACTTGGCGGTAAAACGAGTCTATAAGCCACAGTTCCTATTCGATCGAGGATTTTAAATGGGTCAATTAAATCAAGGGTTGAGATTTCCTCTCTTCATCGATTCTTGATTCTAGAATAACGCCCTCTTGAACTTTCTTCTTCACATTCATCAGCTCTGAGTATGTAGCTTGAGCGGCTTTAACTTTATCGATTAAAGTCGATTCTAATCGTATATTCGTTATCTTCACGTGAATTCTTAGATTCTTTAACTATATCTTCATCATTTGTAAGTTACACGAAATGGGTCTTTGCGTTGACAATATCGCACTTGTACCCGCATATGATCTTCTACTCAATGCGTCAGCTACCACGTTCACTTTTTCAGAATGGTATTGGAGGGTATGATCATAATCTTTCAACAGTTCAAGCCAACGTCGTTGTCGCATGTTAAATTCCTTTTGAGTGAAGAAATATTTAAGGGTTTAAGAATTGGGTTTTGTACTGGGGTCAATACAAAATTCGATTTCATGCTCTGGGGTAGGCTAAGAAGTTTTCACGAATACGTCAGGAACTTTATTAATAATAGAAATATCGTTCAAAACTGTGACCCTCATCCAAGACTTGGATAGCATGTCACATTGATACCTATCAACTTGTCATTGTCATTCACGACGTCGCCTACAGAAAGTCTGGCTTCGGTGCATTCCACACAAGAAAGTCAACAACGAAAGGACCGGGGCTCTTTACTTATGGCTTGATATGACAATGATTGACTTTAGTGGTTTGGTTGCTTGAATTCGCATAACAGGTTGGTTAGGAGTATGAAAGCTAACAATCTTACAAAAAAAAATATGATGAGTAGTTAACCAATCGATTCCTAAAATTACATCAAAGGCAAGTATTTTCAAAGAGATATGATTGACAAGTAACGTGAAAGTGTTGATTTGAATCAAACAAGATTTATAAATAGTGGAGGTAACGAAGGTTTCTCCCAACGGAATTTTAACAGATAAATCAAAGTCTAACTTCTCCGGAGTTAAGTTCAAACATTGAACACAACTAGGTGAAATAAAATAGTGAGTAGAACCGGTATCTAGCACGGTATAAACTTCAAAAAAGTTTATGACTAACATACCTGTGATAATTTTATTCAGGTTCCTCGTCACGAAAAAAATGCTCTCTCTTAAACTACCGGTTTTTACTTTTCTGGGACGGCCTTTGGTGCCTCCATCTTAGCTGAACTTGTCATCGGTGAACGACAAAATCGAGATAAGTGACCTTCTCTTCCACAATTATAACAT
This sequence comes from Panax notoginseng, assembly GCA_016801055.1. Taxonomy (NCBI): domain Eukaryota; kingdom Viridiplantae; phylum Streptophyta; class Magnoliopsida; order Apiales; family Araliaceae; genus Panax; species Panax notoginseng. Next base: position 96,490 of record CM029012.1, read on the forward strand.
GCTTTGGACGGCATCGCGTAGTTTGGACTGATGTGTCCTTCCCCTCCACATTTGAAGCATATGATAGGTGGTCGTTCTCCTTCCTTAACAACGGGTGCTGGTGCTGACGTCTTTCCATCATTGTTGAATCTCCTCTTCTTGAAATGTCCATTCTTATTGTTTTGACCATGATTACCACCGAAGTGATTACCATTTCTGGCATGTTGATTCCCTCCATGTTTATTGTCACCGCTTTGATGACTGTTATCACCAGTATTATCATTTTACCAGCTGATCTCTTTTGGTTGCGTTGACTCGTTATCGCGCTCCACTAACTGAGCCCTATTTACAATATCTGAATACAAACACAGTTTATGAGAAATAAGATATTGACATATCTCTGGCTTCAAACCTCTTAAAAACATCCGCGTCATTCTCTCTTCATTATCAACCAAGTGGGACACAAATCGGGACAACTCGGCAAACTTGGTTTCGTACTGCGACACGGTCATGTTGTTTTGCTCCAACTTGATAAATTCCACCTCCTTCATGTGACGAATGCTTTCAGAAAAGTACTTGTCATTGAACAGCTCTTAAAACTTCTCCCAAGACATCTTGAGTGCGTCAGGTTGGGTATGTTTTACAGATTCCCACCAGTGATCTGCCTCTTCACGCAACATAAAGGTGGCAAATGGAACCTTTTGCTCCTCGGAGCATCCCAAGACATCAAATATCTTGGTGATCTGCTTTAACCACGTCTCCGCCTTAAGTGGTTCTGGCTTTCCCAAAAACTCCGGTGGTCCCAGCTCCTTGAATTGCTTAGCGGTGACCAACCGTGGGTTGCCATTGTTTCCTCCTGCATTATGAACAGGAGTCGCCTTCGCCTGATGTTGCATGAATTCTAAAAAACTCCTAAACGTACCGTCGTTAGTCAATTTATCAGTGTTGTTGTTTACATGAGGATTATTGTCTTCCTATTGCACATTGTCCTGCTTATTGATCTGTGGAGACTCAACGGTCTCCTGTGCTCCATTGCTTATATCAACATTTTCAGATGCCATTTTCAAATGCTGCAACAAAACAAGGGTTAATTAACATATCACATATTATCCCTATACTCTAACCGACCAATTAAATACCAAATAAACTTAGGTAGGTCATATTAGCGACAGAATTCTCCCGTCTATCCCCTCCTAGTTCTTGCCTCACATCTCAGCCAGGGATCATATCCCTAAGCTCTGATTCCAACTGTGACGCCCCCAAAATAGGTATACATCATCTATTCTAAGTCGCCATATACATGGTACAGAATACAAATACAATCGTTAATATACGACAAGAGAGCTGTGAGTTTTAATACAAATACTGTCTTCTAGACAATATCCACTCTTAGAATAAGTCATCGTTACATTTATTGTCACACTATTTAACAGAATAGTGAGGACTACTAATACTATCATTTGGTCCATCACTCCGTTTCCCGACTCGTCCCAACTATATTCTCATTTCCTGAAGAGAACAATGAAAAAAAGGGTGAGCTCAACTAGCCCAGTAAGAAATATTATGACTAAGATAATGCAGAAAAATTATCATTAGCCTTAAACAGTGTTAAACTGATACAATATAACAAACATCAAGTTTAACTGCAGCGAAACAAGCAACCCATTAGAAGAGTCAAGTAGAGAATAAAATCTACTATCTTCTATGATTTAAAAAGTTTTTTATGACTTTTATCGCTGAGACTCAGCTTAATAAATAATCCACATCATCGAATCACCCATGCACTACGGTCAAGGATATTCTTTAGTATCACGACCACAAATTATCCATACACTACGGCTAAAGATAATCATATTTTCATCAACGGTCCTGATCATGCCATAAAATAATTCATCTTTGCACTATGGCCAAAGAGAATTCATAGCCATAATCATACCAAAAACTGTCCATCAATGCACTACGGGCCAATGATGACTTTTTCCACATCATTTGTAACATTACGGTTATAATTATACCGAATAATCCCTGGTCATAATCATACCAAGTCCATCAATGCACTACAGGCCACAGATGACTTTCAACATAATATAAGCATGAGGATGATGACAATGATATAAGAATTCAATAAAACAAGTTCAAGAAATTAATTTATCTAGGAACTGATAACGTCCAAATTGTCAACATGATACTGCTTTGTAGAGTAAAATTCAAGAATGCTCAGAAGAATATTTCCATGAAAAGATACTGGATGAAGCGCAAATATCAAGGATATTTCACTAATTTCATGGAGTATCGAAGTCAAAGTTTTAACCAACTGAGTGTAATAAAGAATAAAATAACAAAAAAAATCACCATGCATGCGATAGACCGCACAGGCAGGTTATTCCAACAGAATAATAAATAACGGAACCAGGTCCGGCGTAAAACGCACAGACATGATATTCCAACAGAATAATAAAGAATGGAACCAGGTCCGGCGTAAACGCACAGACAGGATATTCTGACAGAATAATAAATAATAGAACCAGGTCCGGCGTAAACGCACAGACAGGATATTCCAACAGAATAATAAAGAATGAAATAACAGAAGAATTTCACCAAGTATAGGGTAGCTCGCATATACAGGTTATTCCAACAGAATAATAAAGAATGGAATAACAGAAGTTCTCTTCATGAATAAGAAAGAAAGAATACCATTTACGAGTACAACAAATAATATCCCTTATCGTAAAAGAAACTTGATATCGGAGTAGTGAAGTAGCAGAATACTTTTCTTCTCTCTCTATAATTTCTCTCTCTAGAATTTCAGTGAATTCGTAAAAAAATAATGAAGGAATGAGCTTCTATTTATAGAAAAATGGACTGCATAGTAACTAACTCATGAACGGTCTAGATTGATTTACTTTAATCTGATGGTCCATATTTAAAGCAAAATCTTTTAAATAAAATATAATATATTCTATTTATAATCTAATAAAACGAATAACTTTATAAAAGATTTTACTATGCAAACACTATACAAGCACTATGTAAATACTATGCATAATAAAATATAATATATTCTAATTATTGTCTAATAAAACAGATAACTTTATAAAAATATTCTGTTTTATATAAAAAGATTTTACTATTAGCCTAATAAAACGAATGACTTTATAAAAGTATTCTGTTTTATATAAAAAACTTTTCTGTTTTATTACATTAATAATACTAATAAAACAAAACTGAATGACTTATCACGTAAGCCTCAATAATAAATACCGTATGCTACTATGCAACCACACGTATTACTGTACTTTTACTACCGAGTAGTTCAACAGTATTAACGGTAAAACTTCCGTCGTTATTTTCATAAAATATTTTTGTCGTTTTCTTAATCCGACAATAATTTCGTTGTGGGGTCCACCAATAATTGTGTCGTCGTACAAATATTCTCCGACAAAAATAATATTCCCCGACCAATCGAATATAATACAACAACTTGCATACTTTGCAAAATTTATAAATATTACCAACAACTATAAGATTATCTCAAATTCATACCATAATATTTTAAAAAAAGTATTTCGAAAAAAATTAAATCTTTATTCATAAAATCTGGGGTTTCACAGCGGCTGACTTATACTTGAATCCCAATATATTACTTCCGCTTTTAATATTATATTATTATTGTAATATTAATAAATTATATTCTTAATATGTAATATTATATTATTATATTACTAAATAAAATGTCAACTAAAATTGACATGATTTATGAAAATAATAAATATTTTGAGATTAGAATTTTCCAAGTTAACTGTAGAAAATTGAATTGGAGATTTAATTTCCATATAATAAGTTATCTTTTGCACAAAGTTTTTAATTGTGAATGATTAAATTTTGCATTGACAATTAAAAATCGCCAACTTGGAAACGATAACTTATGCAAAATTTAATCTCCAATTCAATTTTCTACAGTTAACTTAGAAAATTCTAATCTTAAAATATTTATTATTTTAAAATTAACTTGAAAATTAAATCTCCAATTCAATTTTCTACGCTTAACTTGCAAAATTCTAATCTATGAGTTGGCAGCCATTCATCCCGTGTTTGGAGATGGAATGTCTTTCTGAAAGAATAGTGCCTATTATGTAATTTCATTCACATATATTTAAAGAGGGAAGAGGTAAAAATAGGAAGAAAAAAATAATTAAAAAAATCAAAAGAGTGAAGAAAGAAAAATACTCCATATTTTCTAAAATTAGAGCTATATTTTTATTTTAAAACTATAAAGTGAAATAATATTCCTAAATTATTATTATTTTTTTACTATCATTTTCAATATCAAACTACCACAACTGAATTCATAACTAAAATTAAGGATAAATTTGAAAATATAAAATTATCCTTAAAAATTGTTGTTTTATAAATGTATTTATAATTTTGGAACGAGAGGAGTAATGAAGAAGTGAGGATAATATTACTGAAAACATTTGCAGAAAGATTGGATTACTAAAATTAAATTGGACAAAATTTGAAAAGGAAATAATGAGATAGTAATAATACGAAATTAGCGTGATTGCAATTCATAGAGCTCTAAAGCTCTAGGCTGGCCAGACTGTTGGGCCCAATGCTCGGTAGTGTACTTCTTTTAAGTAAGGTCCAGCTTGCAGCTTAATTGGAATTGCCTTGGGATTAAGGCCTACAAGACTAGAGGGCCGTTGTAGTTACCATCTTCTACAGTGTGTTTTCTAAATTTCTGGAAATGACTAGTCGTTGTTTTGTTTGTTTAAAATGAATGTGAATTGATTATTGGGTTATTTACATTTCTTAGTATATTTATAGAAAAAATTATAAGAAAAGTGCATCTAAAAAATATTTATAGAATTAATACATTTTTAATATTTTATTTTCATTGATATGACAAATCAGTGAGACCTCTAAGCCAAAGCTCCCCATTCCGATTAACCGGCAATGCCTCTCCGCTCTCCGGATCAACAATCTTCGCCTCCATGATCAACGCCAACAACCCCACCGACCCGTATTTTCTACTCTCCTCCATCAAAATCATCGCTGACCCTATCTCGGTCGATTCCGTTAATTCATACCCCTGCAAAATCTTCATCGCCGGAAACTTCTCAAGAAATCCCTCTACCACCTCTTTACTCAGCGGCGCTTCGCCCGATGGAACCTCTTTACTCAACAACTATATAATTGTCCAATATTGTACTTCAATTACAAATTAATTGCTTCGTTTGGTTACTATTATATTCTAATTTAGTTACTAGATACTTTTTGACAATATGGAAGTTGATTAAATTGGTTTTGGAAACCTGCTGATTGTGTTTTGGTTACTAGTACTTATGTAGTTGGATACTGATGATTGGTCTTTGATTCTATTACCAATAGTTTGACATTGTTTGTTTGTTCATATTGAATTTTTTGTTCATATTACCAGTAGTTTGTTTGTTAGTGAGTGACATAACTTCACAATGTTGGTTACTTATAAATAACCTTTTAAGAATAAAACTATTTTGAATATGGTACAGTTGGTAGCCAATCCTGTAACCATTTTAGTTTTTGTGGGTAACCAAATAGTCATAAAAAAATTTCAGAGTAGTTACCAAGTCTTACATGTATTTATTTTCAAAAGAAATTTCATTTACAATTTCTTATTAAGTAAAAGAGTTTTATTTCTTTTGACAACAATATATATAATATTACTATATTTTCAAGTTTATTATTATAATTTTATTAACATATTATCCCTATTATACTACTAAAGGCTTAATAATTTATAATTTTATTATTATATTATTACTATTATACTATTAATTAAAGGCTTAATAATTTTGTTGGTGAGCATGTATTAAGTATATTTCTTGCAATTTATAAAATATTATCTTCGTTTCCAAATTAGAGATAAAAATTAACTTTAAGGTCAAACGACGACATATTAAACTTCAATATTACTCACAAAAGTTTCTAAAATTGCAACTATTTTATGATAAAATTTATAATCGTAAGTTTCAAAATCATAAATCAATTAGTATACTTTTGTAAAATATAATTATAGTTATAATTTGTATATACTTTATAATTATAATTATAAAGTATATAATTATAACTCACAAAAATATACTAATTGATTTATTGATTTATGATTTTGAAACTTTTCCATGTATTATGTTAATTTGATCACTTTAAGCGATGGATTAATTTCACCCAACATAAATAATTAAATAGATAAGCAAGTCACTTATTCATTGCAAGCAGTTCCCGAGGTGAAAATGAGCCAGCCGTTACACTATCACTATGTAGCGGCATGTCCCATAATAATATTATAATAATATAATAAAATTACATAATTAATATTATATTGAATAATAATATAATAATATTAAGTATTTTATCCCTAACATACAACTTATAGCGGCAATGAGCATGTGGGTCCCAAATATTTAATTACTTTTTGACTTTTTGATTACTGTTGGGGACATGTTTGTAATTTGTACTTACTTTTTGACTTTTTGATTACTTTTGAGGGCATGTTTGTAATTTGCACTGTCAAGTGAATTGTATGACGTTTTAGAGTGTTGTTTACCAGAATTAAGATAATGATTAAAAAATACTCCTTCTGTCCCAAATTATCTGATGTTTTAGTAAAAAAAATTTGTCCCACAATATCTACTTTTTTAAGATTTCAATGCATTTTTTTTCTTTGTTTTCCAAGTTTTCCTCTTTACCCTAATTAATGATAGTCATTACTCTCATTCATGCCTCTCCTCTTTTTAAGCATCTTTTCATATTCCCACCAATAAGGATTCATGCGTAGAAAACAAAAAAGTCAATACATAAGGGTATTTTAGTATATTTATCACATATATTGGTATGTGTGTGAAACTCTAGAAAAACAGATAATTTGGGACAGAGGGAGTATTAAATATAATATCAATTGTTTATAGTAATACCTTTAAATATTATCTCATCATAGTTATCTCATACATTACTCTCTCTTTCACACATTTTCCCACAATTTTTTCCTAAAAATTCATTAGTCTCATTTATTCATTGGTCTCTCTCTCCATCCCCATAAAACAATTTATCCAATTATTTAGTTTATCAAAAATTTAAGTAGAGTAATGAGGGGTAATTTTAAAAAAATTATGACTAATTTTCTTATATTTTAACAAACGTTAAATAATTAAAAATAATTAAAAAAATTTTAAAACATCCTATATTAAGGGACGAAAGGAGTACGATGGTCTTCCTGAAATTAATTAGGATATGAACAACTAATTCAATTCCACAACAGCTCCATGATATCCTCACAAAAAACCACACAAAAACACACATATATACACACACACAGAGGTGGTCGACCTGTTCTTGTGGTGTGTCATGTTGTCTCGATATTGTCTTTTATAATTATCAATCCCAGGTTGTACAGGTACCATTAATACTAAACGACAGAACATTAGGAGCAACAAATTAATTAAGCGCACTATTCTCAAGAGCGAACCCACTATGGACAGCTTGGACGACACAACCTCGTGTCCTAAACTTGGTTCATACCATACTAATTACTACTACATACTACAATGTTTAAAAAAATTAGAGAGGGTTAGTAATTCTGTGCAATACTTAATCAGTTGGGCATGTTCCTCGAGCTCTTCATTTGATGCTCATGTGCATTCCCCTACTAATCACCACCAACCCCCCTGACTCTTCAACCATCCGTGAGAAAGATCGAATATTTATATTAGTAATTAGAAACATATATCAAAGCTCAAAACAATATTTATTCCCTCACCCATTCCTTTTTATCTGTATTTTTGGATATTAATTTATCTATATTTTCCATGATTTCCATTTATGTGTAATAGGTTCAAGGGTAAAATGGATAAATTATAATAAAGTGAATTGAGGTCTCATTTATTAAGGGTAAATTAGTCCCTTTATTATATTAAGGTGTGCAAGTGCAACAATTAATTTAGAATGCGCATATATCAACACCCGATGAATATTGAAGAAAAAACTGATATTTCTAATCTAGATTTTTATTTGTCTTTTTTGACAGAGTTTTGTTCTTTTTTATTTACCGTTTGTAAATTTCAAGGAAGAATTAAATATTATTTAATTTCTCATATTATCCTTTCTTTTTGATTAAAGGCTAATAATGCATTTCTCCCTCATCTTTCCAATAAATTTAACAAGTTAGTATTAAAATTTTATACTCAATTTATTCAATGAGACAAAACAATAATTATATCTCTTAATTTATATGCATAACCTTATAACGTAAATTAAGGATTAGTTAATTAGAGTAGTATTTTTTTAAAGTATTATATCTATTTTAGTTTCCCCAGTTCTGCATGTACCAGGGAGCCAGCCATATTAGACTAGGTCAGGTGTTGGAAACCCTAGATTTGACTTGAGTTGGAACTCTATAAAACTCGCATAGCGCGTTCTATATTTCTTCTCTTGTCGTCGTTGAGCAAGAAAACATATATACCTAATAAAGTAAAAGTAACTCAAATAATGGAGTTCATAAAGTTAGCCGGGTTTTTATTGAGTCTTCTCTTGGTTTTCCATGCTGTGAGGGACTCTTCTGCACATCATGTTGATCAAGGTAGCTATATATATATATATATATATATATATATATATATATATATATATATATATCTGTGTGTGTGTGTGTGTGTGTGCGCGTGTGTGCGTGTGTGTGTGAGCTTTGTTTTTGGCTCTCTTTAATTCGGATCAATACAATAAGAAAAAATCATAAAGAAGTTTCGTTTCTCTAAAAGGTTTATTTATTTTTATACTACTATTTTTTAGGAAGGAAGCTGAAATGGGATATGCCGACGTCGTTGAGCAAAGAAAATATTGCACCTGTTAAAATGGTACGTACGCATGCATGCACGTTATTCAATGATAATTATACATACATACATATTTTCCTTCACATATATAATTATACTATTTGGTGTTTTACTTATTTGGATAATGCAAGTGAATTAATCAATTAATTAATGTGAACAGGGATTTTCTCATCATGATTCTCCTGCTGCTGTTGCTGAAAAACAAGGGCTTGGAGGAAGGAAAATGATGAGGAAGAAAGAGGATTCATGGGCGGAAGGTCTAGAAGGAGAATCTCTAAAGAAAACAGGTGCAACCCATTCTGCAAGAACACGTAGTGAGATTGAGGGAAATAAGGAATTGAATGTGAAATCATGTATGCTTATTGATCATAAAAGTAGAATTGTAAGTACTCAACAAGTTGAAGGTGGCTGGCTCTTTTATAGCTTTCAGTGCTGATTATTCTCATGTGCCAATTAAAACATCATCCTCCTAAGAATAACTGATCACAAACTAAAAGGCAATATTGCTGCCCTTTTAATTAATTAAGATCCCCCTAGCTTTACTTTCCTGTATAAAAATTAAATGTTTTAGTTAGTTACAAAATTAAATTAGTACATTAAAATGCTTGTACGTGTATGCAAAATATTTAGATATTAATTTAAAGAGTTGTGATATTTACGGCGTAACAGTAGTAGATGATATTTTCAGCACAACGCATTACAATCATATATATTTGCAGTTGTACGATATTAATATTATTTGGTTGTTTGTTGCAGAAAATGATAAGAATGCTTCGAAGGAGTCCCTTGTTGAAAATCAGCCTCACTTGACCGATAAGGTTTACCCTCTCTCTCTTCCCCACTTTCCCATAATCGATACATGAAGCTTGAAATTAATGAAGGCTTATTATAACTAAAAGAAAAAAGTTTTGTGCTTAAACTATAGTTTCAATTCTGCATTAATTATTTCCATTTAGAATTAATATATATAAAATTAAACTCTAAAAATATGATTTTAGTGTTAATTTAACAATGAACTGATCATTCATTGCCTTCCTCAACAGAAGCATGGCAAAGTTTCAGAAGCAAAAACAACCGATTTTGCTCAGCAAGATGAACCGAACAGACTAATCGAGGCGGATGATCGTGAGGTTAGGAACCTAATGATCAAGGATTATATGGGAATAAATAAGCCTCCCCGGAAGCCCCCCCATAAGTCCCCCGTCAACAGTCACAAGCCTACTGATTGATCAGAAACATGTACGTATAACCGATGCCCTAGCTAGTTATGTTTAGGAGCTCACAATTTAATTTGACCCCAATAGCAGTGAAGTCCCCTAGCAGAATTTTATATATATATATATATATATATATATGCTAGCAGCAGCTCTTTTTGTTTTCGTTTTAGTGTTTCTAACCTTTACTTTTTCCTTAATGTTTTGTGATCCATGAATTAAGTAGACAATTAGCATATAACCCTTTTTGTTTTTTCTTAGAATGTAATAACCCGATTTTCTCAAATAAAATAAGATAAGATAAATATTTTTTAATTATATAAATAATTAATTACTAAAACGTATCTAATAACAAGTGCAGTGGCGGAACCAAAACAAAAGTTGAGAGGGGTCAAAATTTGAAGGCAGTTATCGAATGTTCGGAGCAGCGACGTGTAGGTTAATTCGAGATCTATTAAATCAAAAGTTTAATATATTAGATAAAGTATTAGCTATATTTTATATATTAATGTGTTCTTAAACACTAATTGAAAAGAATTTAAAAAGTTTGAGAATGTAAGGAGTACATTTTCTTAAAAAACCTTTTGCCTTTGTATTTTCTCTTGGAGGTTAATTGAAAGGGAATTGTTAAATTCACAATATTTTTTTATTATTTCCACAATAAAGGTGTCATTGTAGATGTATAATGACGGTAAAAATCGTCGCTACAGGATCTATAGCGACACTTTTATTGTGGAAATAATATTTTTTGTTGTGAATTTAACAATTTCCTAATTGAAAAGAATGGAAGGATTTTATTTTCTTAAAAAATTATTTTGACTTTTAAAGCAAGGTTTTTAAATTCGGACCGTTCGAACTGAGAAACGTATTGAGTTGATGGTTTATTGGTCCAATCAATGGTCGAACCATTATTGACTCACTAACATCATTAATATGTAATAAATAATAAATAATTAAATATATTAATTATTATATATTTTATATAATAATTAATAAATATGTAAATTAATTAATTTATCTATAAAGAAACTAAATTTATTTATACAATATTTACTTCATAGAGTTTAAATAAATACTAAATCTATATTGATAAGTCATAACCCTCTTTCTCTTGCTTCAATTATATTACTTTTGATAATGAAAGGTCAGATTATACTCCATCACTACTTTCCCCTTTCCGTATACCGACTTCAAATAACAACAGAGAAAACAAATATCCAGCCATTTTGTACTATTAGTTGCTTTCTCTTTCCATCGATCAAACTTTCTCCTTCCATCAAGCTCAAAGGCAATCTCAGAATACAGGAATTGAAGGGGCCACTGAGCAATCTCTCTCCAATAGATTATAGATCTATTGTAATTTTAGAGAAGAAACCCCAAGAAATAAGAACATCGAACAACGGTAGGGGCAGGGGCAGGGGCAGGTCGCAGGCGACTGCGGCAGGCCGCAGGCGACTGCGGCAGGCGGTAAGCGACAGTAAACTTCATCCTAGGGGGGTCATATGCCCCCCCTCGACCCCCCTGGTTCCGCCTCTGAACAAGTGTATAAGATAAGTATTTGAAATTTGAAAAAAAATATAAAAATATAATTGATAAGACTGTTTAAATTTAAAAAGGCTCTACAAATAACATATTGATTCATATATATAAAATTATTTTGCCTTGGCGACTACTGCAGAAAAGAGAGAAAGAAAATAAGACTCAAAAGGTAAAATTAAAACCTTTCTTTTCGATTTATGATAAAATACTTATTATATATGTACTATGATTAGATTTTTTAAGAAAATGATTATAATAATAATTTCTTCAAAACAATAATATAATCTACATATTCCATGTGAATAAAAGAAATTTTGAAATAGTAATATTTACTAGCTAAGTGCCCCATGCGAAACACAAGCAAATTTATTTTTAAATTTCTTATTTTTTCTATATATGGAATGATTATAAAATATTTTTATGAATTTTAATTTAACTTAATGATTACAAACTTTGCTCAACCAAACAATTATCAAAGACTTGCAATTGTTGTTTGTAATATGTTTTACTTTTTTTGTTGTTTTTAATTTAATATTCAGTTTATATAGTTTTTAAATTTAATTTTAGTTTTTATTTTCAATATTTATACTTAGTTATTTAGAGTTAAAAAATGAGTGAAATCTAAAAGCGTGTTAAGGAATGAGTTAATTGCACTTAGACCCTCTAAGATCCACCCGTTTTATAATTGGGGCCTTAAATCCTCTCGATACTGACCTTAAAGTACGTTTAAGTAACCAATATAAACTGTTTCCGATATTCCGACAAGATTTTGGCCGAAAATACTTATAAATACAATTAACCATATTTGACTTATTAAGTTCGTATAAAATTTATATAAATATTTATTTTGGCGTATTAAATTCTTATAAATAATAATTATTATATGTTAAATTATTAAAATTAAATATTAATACAAAGATTATTATATACATTTTTTTAATTTTAAAATTAAAAAAAAATTATTTCACAATTTAAAATTTTACGAATAAATTTAATAAAAATTAAATAATACTCTTTTTGTATTAGAAAAGCTCATAGAAAAGAAGAAAAAAGTTCAAAAAATTAATTAGTACACAAAAAATCTATTTTTTTGTAATGATTAAAAAAGGTCATATAAAATATCTAAAAAATTAATAAAATATAAAAAACATTAAAAATTAGTATTCATATAAAATATGTAAAACCTTAGAAAATTACTATTCATTTTGTTAATCTATGTTCAATAACCTTAAAACAAAATGAAAAAATATAAAAAAATAAAATAAAAAAAGAAGAAGTTAATATCATTTAACTAAAAAGTGAGGATAAATTAAAATGAAATAAATAATACAACTAAACCAAAAAAAAAACTTAAGAAATTACATTAAGAATACTATTTAAAACAAACAAAAACAGAACACATAAACTAATGAAAGCTCCCATATCCCCAATTTCGAATAATTATCCACCATATTCAAGTGAAAATCTTAACTTGACAAATACATCAAATCCATAAATTGATCCACACAAGGCCATTAGGAAATCTTTCACCATCCTCAATTGACCATGAATCAATCCATTAGAACCACCAAATGACAACCAGCTAAATAATACTCCCTCCGTTCCTTAATATATGTCGTTTTAGGGTTGTACACAAGTATTAAGGTAATGATTGTATAACATTAACTATAATATCAATTGTCTATATTGTCCTTGTATTGGAATAATAGATTGTTATTTATTGGACATAAAATAGTGAGAGAACCAAAGTTATATTTAATAATTAGGGTAATATTGAAAACTAAGCAATTAATGTTTAGTTAAAATTCTTAAACGACTTATATTAAGGAACAAAAATATTTCTCTCAAACAATTTATATTAAGTAACGGAGGGAGTATTCAATTTGCAACTAAAAGCATCCACAAAATCAAAAGAAGAAGAGGGGCGGGGGCGGGGGCGGGGGCGGGGGTGGCGGCTCATGGAAGAAAAACGCGATGGAAAGAAAAGAAGATGAGAATGTTTCCTCTTTAGACCTCTTCAAATAAAGAGCTCAAGCGACCTGCCTTCTTTCTTTTTTTTTTTTTTTTTGCGACTCCCTAAACACTAAATCTTAAATTTTAAAACCTAAATCCTAAACTCTAAACCTTAAATTTAAATATATCTAAATTACACTTAAATCACAAATAAAATTCCAAATTTGGGTTCGTCACGCCGGGCCGGTACGTATGAACCTGCGTCTTTGAATGAATTATCTTTTAGTAAATGAATCTTTAATTGGGAAGATGGTTGATTGGTCGTCCTGCGATGATTGATTGTCTTTTCTGGGTGGCAAAGCTTCGGGATCCATGACTTTGAAAGCTTGACGATACAGTAGCGTTGTTTGTGATAAACTTGTGCAGGTGGGTTGTTGGTGTTGGTTACGAGTGAGCAGGGGTTGATGGTGGTTGTGGCGTTGAGTGTTGGCAGCCATTGTGGGTTTGATTATTTATGTTAGCTGAAGATGAATGAATAATGTAGGTTAGAGTTTTATCAATTTGGGTATGATTTTAGTGGCTAATTTTTTTTTTTTTTTTGTTAACATGCTCTTAATTTGCATTCAAATATCTTTAATTTGTTTCGTAATGTTTTTAATTTATTTTTATAATTTAAAATTGTATTTATAATTTTATAATCAAATTATACAGATTTAATATAATTATATTAATTTAATAACTGACATACGAATTTATACGGATTTAGTAAGTCAAATGTGATCAAATCGTATGTTTAATCATATTCTTGACCAAAAAATTCGAAAGATTATTAATTACGGTCCATCACGCTTACTTAAACTTACATTAAGGGCCATAATGAGAGGATTTATACTTTGGAAACCCAATTGTACGTAAAATGGGTGGAGCTTAGAGGGTCTAAAATGCAATTAACTCTTGAAGAATTCCATATATGACATAAAATTATTGTAAATTAATAAGTTGTCATGGTTTTTTATTTTTAATTGTAACTTAAATTTTAGTAATTTTGTACAAGTGATTTTTTTTCTCTAACATTGATTAACTAAAGATCTCCTATTTAAAATAAAATTAGCAGTTAGAGTTTAATCATTAATATATTTTGAAATATATATTACACTTTTTAATATTAATTATTAGTTTCTCATGATATTTTTTCTATATTTTTAATTTATAGTTATTTAAGAATAAAATTATTGTAGAATAATAAGTTACCATTATGACTTTTAGTTTTAAAAATTAAATAAAGTTTAATCACAATATATAAGTTATAATTATTTTTAACATTAATTAACTAAATGTCTCCTATATTAATTATTATGTAATCATAATATGTTTCCTATATATATTTTTAATAATTAGTTATTTAGAGTCTAAAGTTGAGTAAAGTAAATTGTAAACATGATTTTAAAGTTAAAATTTATATTTTATATATATATATATATATATATATATATATATATATATATATATATATATATATATATATGACTAAGTAATTAACGAAGTATAGAATAAAATTATTGTCCAATATTAAGTTGACATTAAAGTTGTGGGACCATAAAAGGAATTTTGGTTCTCTAACATTAACTATTTATTATTTTATAGTTAATAATTTCACAACTTAACTTACTAATTGCATATAAATTAGATTAGTTTTATTATTTATTATTAAAATCTTATGATGTTATGCCATATTTTGTAGGTTTTGGAAGATAATTATAGGTATCAACCAAAATCTTCATAACACATATAAAAGAGTCGTATTTAGTTTCGATTTTATTAATAGTTATTTAGATTGTTTTAAATAAATTTTGGAAGATTTTGAAAAGTATTTTAGTTGTTAAATTCTAAGCAAATACTAAAGACCAAAAAATCAAATGTGAAGCACACGTATATTTTTCAAATAGTTCATTTTATATATAATGATTATAAAATATTTTTTTTTAAATTTCACAAATTAACTTACTATTGCTATGATAATGTGTAAAAACTTTGTTTGAAAAGGTTTGATTAATGTGTTAAAAGAATTTTATAAAGAATAAAATTGTTCATAAAATATACTTATATGATTAATTATAGTAGACGTACAATTGTATGCGGGACAACAGAAAGCTTGTAAAACAAAATTAAATACCAAGCCGCTACAACTTGTAGCGGTTGGTCTATTAAAAAAAATCCTTTTTAATCTTTCTATCTGAAAAGTGGGCCCACGTTAGTAAGTTAATTTGACCATTATTAAAATAGCAGCCGCTACATATTGTTCAGTCAACCGCTACATACTTTACCAACTAGACAAAATTCCCTTTCAATCTCAATCTTCCATTAATTTGATCAATGCTGACATGTTGGTTGCTGGAATAGTGTCAATAACAATCGATATATGGGTTTTCATTCGTAGCAATCGATTGGGCCTTATGGATTGGGCTTAATTATTCAATTAGTCTATTGGGTCTCTCCTATTGGGTCTTGAAGTTATTGGGCCTAATTCTCACATTATATCTCCTTAATATTGGATCGGATCAATGGGTTGGTCCATTAGATCTTTTAATATTTAACTCTTTGACTTGTAATGATGAAAAGGGGTGACTATTGACCAAAAGTCTGAAAATCATTAATGTGGATGAGATTATATTTGGCGGGCAGGGTGTACAGTGGAGAAAAAAGGTGACAACCTGCATGGCCCGGCTGAGATCAAGGGGAAGTAGGGGGCTGTGTCAGACGCTAGTGGGTGGCACGGTAAACCGGGCAAAAGGGTATAACCTATCAACTAAGTCTTCATAAACAAGTACGCTCACAGAGACACACAACTAATAATTTTATCTCTCTCAATACACTAGATTTTTTATCCTCCATTGTTAACTTTGTGAACACCGATACTGACTCTCACGCCTGAGCTATCCCCCGACGGTCCAGCAGTCAAGCTTTTGACGTTTTGACTGTGTTTACTGTGCAGGATTAGGACGTCTTACGTGATTGGGACGTGACAAAAGATCTTGGCGTTAACATTGGCACTAGAAGGAGGGCTGAGTTCTAGTGTCCTGAGTATTTTTCAATCACACATTGTGGTCGTTCTACGTCAGTGTTCATGGGGAAGAGTAGAACGCCAACACCCGAAGGGCAGGCGATGGCTGTGATCTCGTCGTTGCCCCGTATTTCGGTAAAGGATCGTCTGGGTCCTTCTAAAAGTGCTCACGATAGTACGGCCTCCAAGTACGATTCGGGAGATCTTCGTCCGAAGATTCATGGTAAAGCCAGACGGAGGCTGGTCTTTGATACAGATAAAGAGCGAGATCATGGTCGAGGGCGAGCAGAAGGTTCACCGACCAAGACTCATCGCCGAAGTGGTCAGGAGGACAGAGCTGCCAAGTTGACGAGGATGGTAGACGAAGCGGATAGGGCCTTAGAAGTCCTTTTAAAACAGAGAGAAGATATAGCCGAACAAATGCTTCGGGTGGCCGAATTGAGGGACGAAGCATCCAGTTATGCACAGTCCGAAAGACGGAGTAGGCATAAGGAGATGCAACGGCGAGAGGGGAAAGAGCCGGAGCATTCCATACACATATCTAGGGATCGTTCTTGTAAGACCCCGAATTTTATGAAATAAAAGTATTCAATATTTCTTATAATTACTATTCAGTAAAAGGTTAAATTGATAAATGTTAAAGTTACGGGTGATATATAAATTTTTTTTCAAAATACGCAAGTGGTTATAAAATAATCATTGTTGTAAGACCCCGAATTTTATGAAATAAAAGTATTCAATTTTTCTTATAATTACTACTCAGTAAATGGTTAAATTGATAAAAGTTTAAAGTTATGAGTGAAATATGATTTTTTTTTTAAATAAGCAAGTGGTTATAAAATAATCATTGTTGTCGTGGAATATTCGTTTGGTCGTGGAATATTCTTTCTGTCGGGGAATATTCGTACGACGGCGCAGCTATTTGTGGGCCCCATAACAGAATAACTGTCGGGTGAAGAAAATGACAAATTTGAGGTTTTACAAATAACGGCGTAGTTGTTACCGTTAACACTGTTTGAATACCCGGTGGTTAAAATACAGTAATACGCGTTATTGCACAGTAGCACACGGTATTGCATAGTATTTTTGAAATTATTGATTCTTACGTAAGAAGGCACTACTCAATAATTGTTACAGTAATTACTGTTCAATATTTTATTTTATTGATTCAATAATTGTTGCGTTGATATTTTATATTATTGTTGTTTCAATAATTGTTGCTGCACAGTATTTTCTATTATCAGATCAATAATTCATATTATTTGAATAATATTATTTGATAATATTATTGGCAATGTCTAGAAAGTTCTGTCTAAGGAGAGGTTTGGTCATCTAATTGCGCGCTAGTAAGGAGAAATCCTTATTGGAAAGCCCCCTCTTTCCTGGGAACGGCCTGGTTGTCATAAATGTGATTCTGTAATATTATTTGTGAATAATTAATTATTGATTCATATGATAAGGAAATATTTATTTTATGTGGATATAAACGAGGAATATATTTTTGTGGTTAAAAATGAAGGAGTTAATGTTGAGATTTTTATCCGTATTTTTGTCGGAATGGAGGTATTAAAAATCAGGGTTTTTGAGATATTTTGCGGGGGTTATAATTTTTAATCCGACCGTTGGATCGTGGTAATTTTTGGATATGTTATACATATATAAGTTGAGTATATGTCCACAAATTTTGAACCGTTAAAAATGAACGTATGATTTATTATGAATTTTACAAGATGACTGGTTCAGAAATTGTTGAATTTTTGGAGTTTATCATTTTGGTGGAAAATTCTAGAATTGGTGGGCCCCACTTGTGGTTGGTGAAGAAATGTGCTGAATTATATTTCAAATGTGGTGGGTGGGAATAGTAGCAGGTAAAGCCATCAGGTTGCAGGTCAAACCTACCAAAATTTTCCTATAAATAGAGGGCTAAGTTAGAATTGAAAATCACACCAGAAACATAAGTTTTCTCTCTTTCTCTCTCTAGATTATTGAGTGTATTTTGTGAGTATTTAGATACTTGGTGAGTTGCTATTCATCAGTACAAGTTTTCTTCAGCATCATATCCGATATCCAGTCAGAAGTACTGCTCTTTTGAGGTAAGGGATAGTAAGGGATAGTAAGGGATAGTAAGGGTTGTTATGATTTTCAGTTTCGTAATTTTTCTGAACTTCAAAAATTCTGAAAAAATTTGAAATGATATTTTGATGAGTTTTATTGATTGTGTCCAAAATGGTGATTTTTGGATGTATAGATTGAGAGTTATGAATTTTATGAGAAAAGACTATTTTAAAAGTAACCGCTTATAATTCCTTGTGGTTAACTCCAAAATTGATGAAATTTTTATTGGGAGTACATGTATATGATAGAAGTATACTCTGTAAATTTCAGAATTTTTAGACAAATGTACAATTTTTGATAAATGTCTAAATATTCGGCTATTTTGGCCATATGAAAAATAGTAAATGACTTTTAAAAATTTTGAGAAAAATATATGTTCACTATGGGACTATATTATGCTAAATCCCAGAAAGGAAATATTTTTGGAACTGATTTGGTATTTTTTATGAAAATGGTCTAGTTATGAGTAAATGAATTAAATATGTTTTGTGAAGAAAGAAAATTGGAAAATAGGATTTTATGGCTTGAGAATCCTATATGAGGTATATGCAGATTTTTGATGAGGGTTTTGGTTATTGATGATGAAATTGTAAGAGTTGGCATTTTATGATGATTAAATGCATTAATTAGTAAAGTGTAAACAATTAAAATAAATTGTTTATAAATTTAAGTAATGTTATTCTTTCAATATCATTATACCGAAATATTGGTATGAATTTTATTGTAGAATTTCTATCTTTTGTGTCGGGGTTACTATTCATGAGTTACGAATATTACTCTTGAGATTAAAACTATATGTTGATCATATTATTTTTATCATCATATATAACATTTTTATAACCCTGATGTTGAAATTCTCTTTCACTGGAGTGTAAAGATGGATAGATTATTGGTATGATCATGACTAGAGTTCTCTTTGGCATGTAGTGCAAAGTTGAATTGTGATTGGTATGATCATGACCATTGAATTTATAATTGAATATCTTAAGCTTAAGTGCAAAGGTGAATTGATCAACATGGTTATAATTATTGTTTATATAAATTCTGAAATGATTATATATTTCTTTGAGATATGAATATATTTGGCCTGTAGTGCAAATATGAATTGTTGATGAATATCTTTGGCATGTAGTGCAAAGATGGCCTGTTGATGAATATCTTTGGACTGTAGTGCAAAGATGAACTGTTGTTGAATATCTTTGGCCCGTAGTGCAAAGATGGTTTGTTGATGAATATCTTTGGCCCGTAGTGCAAAGATGGATTTATTAGTATGATTATAAACAGGAATTGTGATTTGGTATAACCATGATCTTTGATGTTTCAGGTAAAGACAGGTGATGAAAATATTCTTCGTCCTGGGTGCGAAGAAAAATTTATAGTCACAATTATGATTATGAGTTATTCATATGATTGTGGAAAGGAACTGTTGAGTGATGTTAGAGGGATAAAACATTGTTGGTGGATTTTTAACATGGAGAAGATAATAGACTTTATAGTCTATTTAACTCTTCTAATGGATTGCATGTTCCGCTGCAACTATGGTTGAAATTTTTTATCATCTACCATATGTTCTAAATCTCTGATTTATTATTGATGAAGACTATTGATAATTTATTTATCTTTAGTCATGATATTCTTTACTGGGCTAGTTGTGCTCACCCTTCTGTTCACAATTCCTTTCAGGTAATAAGAGTGGGTCGAGCGGGGGTAACAAGGGAATAGAACGGTGGTTATCATTTAGTAGTTATATTTGGTGAAGAAAATAGGGTGAGGCGAACCCAACGTTGGAAGGGTGTTTTGTCACTATCATACAAGATGTCTAATGACATACAACCTCGTGTCATCATAGGACAGGGTTGTGCTCATCCACTTGCTGAGTATATCTATGGGCACTACCTATATAATCTTGGTGTTTATTTGAAGTATAATTCTCAATTAGAGACAGTGGAGATAATGATAAGTCAAGAGAAGACTCACCATTGGGAAGAATATGATAGTAATCTTCTCGTTTTTTTTTGGGGTCTATTGGGTAAACCAAGGATAATTCTGTGGCCATATGATATCTATCATAACCTAGACGCATGGCCTCCCATGTACGAAGGTTTCCTTAAGCACTTCCCAAAGATTCTAATTTCTAAAACAGTTTTTGACTATACCTTTATGTAAGGTGTTATTGTGAGGTGATGTCCACGGTTGGAACATGAGTCACATTTGGTATATATTTGTATCCAAACTCACAGCATATGTGTTGTTGTATTTTGCACGACAATTGTTGTAATAAAGTTGTAGTTGTTTTCTGTACCATGTATTTGACGACTCAGAATGGGTTGGGTGGAATGAACCTATTTTGGGGTCGTTACAATTGTTGTCGGGGAATATTCGTTTGGTCGTGGAATATTCTTTCTGTCGGAGAATATTCGTACGACGGCGCTGTAAGACCCCGAATTTTATGAAATAAAAGTATTCAATTTTTCTTATAATTACTATTCAGTAAATGGTTAAATTGATAAAAGTTTAAAGTTATGGGTGAAATATAAATTTTTTTTTTCAAAATAAGCAAGTGGTTATAAAATAATCATTGTTGTCGGGGAATATTCGTTTGGTCGTGAAATATTCTTTCTGTCGGGGAATATTCGTATGACGGCGCAGCTATTTGTGGGCCCCATAACGAATAACTGTCGGGTGAAGAAAACGACAAATTTGAGTTTTTACAAATAACGGCGTAGTTGTTACCGTTAACACTGTTGGAATACCCGTTGGTTAAAATACAGTAATACGCGTTATTGCACAGTAGCACACGGTATTGCACAGTATTTTTAAAATTATTGATTCTTACGTAAGAAGGCACTACTCAATAATTGTTACAGTAATTACTGTTCAATATTTTACTTTATTGATTCAATAATTGCTGCGTTGATATTTTATATTATTTTTGTTTCAATAATTATTGCTGCACAGTATTTTCTATTATCAGATCAATAATTCATATTATTTGAATAATATTATTAGATAGCATTATTGGCAATGTCTAGAAAGTTCTGTCTAAGGAGAGGTTTGGTCATCTAATTGCGCGCCAGTAAGGAGAAATCCTTATTGGAAAGCCCCCTCTTTCCTGGGAACGACCTGGTTGTCATAAATGTGATTCTGTAATATTATTTGTGAATAATTAATTATTGATTCATATGATAAAGAAATATTTATTTTATGTGGATATAAACGAGGGATATATTTTTGTGGTTAAAAATGAAGGAGTTAATGTGAGGTTTTTATCCGTATTTTTGTCGGAATGGAGGTATTAAAAATCAGGGTTTTTGAGATATTTTGCGGGGTTTATAATTTTTAATCCGACCGTTGGATCGTGGTAATTTTTGGATATGTTATACATATATAAGTTGAGTATATGCCCACAAATTTTGAACCGTTAAAATGAACGTATGATTTATTATGAATTTTACGAGATGACTGGTTCAGAAATTGTTGAATTTTCGGAGTTTATCATTTTGGTGGAAAATTCTAGAATTGGTGGGCCCCACTTGTGGTTGGTGAATAAATGTGCTGAATTATATTTCAAATGTGGTGGGTGGGAATAGTAGCAGTAAAGCCATCAGGTTGCAGGTCAAACCTACCAAAATTTTCCTATAAATAGAGGGCTAAGTTAGAATTGAAAATCACACCAGAAACATAAGCTTTCTCTCTTTCTCTCTCTATATTATGAAGCATATTTTTGTGAGTTTTTAGATACTTGGTGAGTTGCTATTCATTAGTGCAAGTTTCCTTCAGCATCATATCCGATATCCAGTCAGAAGTACTGCTCTCTTTGAGGTAAGGGATTGTAAGGGATAGTAAGGGATATTAAGGGATTTTAAGGGTTTTATGATTTTCAGTTTCGTAATTTTTCTGATCTTCAAAAATTCTGAAAAAATTTGAAATGATATTTTGATGAGTTTTCTTGATTGTGTCCAAAAATGGTGATTTTTGGATGTATAGATTGAGAGTTATGAATTTTATGAGAAAAGACTATTTTAAAAGTAACAGCTTATAATTCTTTGTGGTTAACTCTAAAATTGATGAAATTTTTATTGGGAGTACATGTATATGATAGAAGTATACTCTGTAAATTTCAGAATTTTTAGACAAAAGTACAATTTTTGATAAATGTCTAAATATTCGGCTATTTTGGCCATATGAAAAATAGTAAATGACTTTTAAAAATTCTGAGAAAAATATATGTTCAATATGGACTATATTATGCTAAATTCCAAGAAAAGAAATATTTTTGGAACTGATTTGGTATTTTTCATGAAAATGGTCTAGCTATGAGTAAATGAATTAAATATGTTTATGTGAAGTAAAGAAATTGGAAAATAGGATTTTATGGCTTGAGAATCCTATATATGAGGTATATGCAGATTTTTGATGAGGGTTTGGTTATTGATGATGAAATCTTAAGAGTTGGCATTTTATGATGATTAAATGCATTAATTAGTAAAGTGTAAACAATTTAAATAAATTGTTTATAAGCTTAAGAATATTATTCTTTCAATATCATTATACCGAATACTGGTATGGATTTTATTGTGGAATTTCTACCTTTTGTGTCGAGTTACTATTCATGAGTTACTATTCACGAGTTACTATTCACGATAAAAATTGTTTCTTTTTCTAACCAAATTATAGTTGATTTACGAATATTAAACTCTTGAGATTAAAAACTAGATGTTGATCATATTATTTTTATTAATATATATAACGTTTTTTTATTGTAAGACCCCGAATTTTATGAAATAAAAGTATTCAATTTTTCTTATAAATAACTATTCAGTAAATGGTTAAATTGATAAAAGTTTAAAGTTATGGGTGAAATATGATTTTTTTTCAAAATACACAAGTGGTTATAAAATAATCATTGTTGTCGGGAATATTCGTTTGTCGTGGAATATTCTTTCTGTCGGGAATATTCGTACGACGGCACAGCTATTTGTGGCCACATAACACTAACTGTCGGGTGAAGAAAACGACAAATTTGAGTTTTTTACAAATAACGGCGTAGTTGTTACCGTTAACACTGTTGGAATACCCGGTGGTTTAAAATACAGTAATACGCGTTATTACACAGTAGCACACGGTATTGCACAGTATTTTGAAATTATTGATTCTTACGTAAAGAAGCACTACTCAATAATTGTTACAGTAATTACTGTTCAATATTTTACTTTATTATTGATTCAATAATTGCTGCGTGATATTTTATATTATTTTGTTTCAATAATTGTTGTGCACAGTATTTTCTATTATCAGATCAATAATTCATATTATTTGAATAATATTATTAGATAGTATTATTGGCAATGTCTAGAAAGTTCTGTCTAAGGAGAGGTTGGTCATCCTAATTGCGCGCCAGTAAGGGAAATCCTTATTGGAAAGCCCCCCTCTTTCCTGGGAACGGCCTGGTTGTCATAAATGTGATTCTGTAATATTATTTGTGAATAATTAATTATTGATTCATATGATAAGAAAATATTTATTTTATGTGGATATAAATGAGGGATATATTTTTGTGGTTAAAAAATGAAGGAGTTAATGTTGAGATTTTTATCCGTATTTTTTGTCGGAATGGAGGTATTAAAAATCAGGGTTTTTGAAGAAATATTGCGGGTGTTATAATTTTTAATTCGACCGTTGGATCGTGGTAAATATTTGGATATTTATACATATATAAGTTGAGTATATAATCCACAAATTTTGAACCGTTAAAAATGAACGTATGATTTATTATGAATTTTACGAGATGACTGTTCAAAAATTGTTGAATTTTCGGAGTTAATCATTATGGTGGAAAATTCTAGAATTCTGGGGCCCCACTTGTGTTGGTGAAGAAATGTGCTGAATTATATTTCAAATGTGGTGGGTGGGAATAGTAGCAGGTAAAGCCATCAGGTTTGCAGTCAAACCAACCAAAATTTTCCTATAAATAGAGGGCTAAGTTAGAATTGAAAATCACACCAGAAACATAACTTTCTCTCTTTCTCTCTCTATATTATGAAGTATATTTTGTGAGTTTTTAGATACTTGGTGAGTTTCTATTCATCAGTGCAAGTTTCTTCACATCATATCCATATCCAGTCAGAAGTACTGCTCTTTTGAGGTAAGGGATTGTAAGGGTTGTAAGGGATAGTAAAGGATT
>CM029012.1:121501-189929 GCA_016801055.1 Panax notoginseng
GATTATTTTCAAATGTGGTGGGTGGGAATATAGCAGGTAAAGCCATCAGGTTTGCAGGTCAAACCTACCAAATTTTTCCTTATAAATAGAGGGCTAAGTTAGAATTGAAAATCACACCAGAAACAAGTTTTCTCTCTTTCTCTCTCTAGATTATTGAGTGTATTTTGTGAGTATTTAGATACTTTGAGAGTTTCTATTCATCAGAGCAAGTTTCTTTCAGCCTTTATACCGGTATTCCGACCAGAAGTACTGATATTTTGAGGTAAGGGATATTATTTTCTTCTAAATGATATTATTTTCTTCCAATATCATTATGCTGAAATATTGATATGAGTTTTTATCAAATTTGGAACTTTTTGTGTCGGGGGTTACTATTAGTATACGGCACTATTCACGTATTCGGCACTATTCACGAATACGGCACTATTCACGAATAAAATAAAATTTTCCCTTTTTGTCCAAGATGTCTATTATGGTTACTATCTTTGATTGTAATCCTGTTTTGATCTTTATTTTTTGAATTCTGCTTCACAATTGATTATTATGATGTAGTATTATTGATCTTGGATAGACTGTTATTACGAATCCCTACTATTTGTCCTTCTGTCTCACTGGATTCGTTTCTTTAAGATTTTTTCATCATCCTCAGTCCTAAATGATGTTATTACTGAATATCTTTGGCCTGTAGTGCAAAGATGTATGATTACTTGATGAATATCTTTGGCCTGTAGTGCAAAGATGAACAGGTGTTGAGATGAACATGACTGACAGGTGATACAAATGAATATCCTTGGCCTGTAGTGCAAAGATGAATATTTGGATAAAGATGATTATTAATTGATGTTTAAGGGATAAAATATTGATGATGGACTTTTTAATCTTAGAAGATAGTAGAATTCTTTCTCTACTTGACTCTTCTAATGGTTTGCTGTTTCCGCTGCAGTTGTTGATCTAAACTTGTTGTCGATTATATTTTATCAAATTTTTTCCTGTTGAAGACTAACGATAATTTGTTGTTTATTATCTTGGTCATAATATTCTTTACTGGGCTAGTTGAGCTCACCCTTTTCCTTTTTGTTCCATTTTTCTTCTCAGGAGGGAGAACATAGCAGGGAATCTAGTCGGGGTATGGAGTGATGGTTCTAGAAAGATGTTTTAGCAGTCCTCACTATTTCTGTTAAAATAGTGTTTGAATAATTGTAATGAGGATTTATTTGAGTGTGGATATTGTCTAGAAGACAATATTTGTATTTAAACTCACAGTATGTGTTGTCGTCATTTTGCACACGACAATTGTATTATTGAAGTTGTAGTTTGCTTTCTGTACCATGTATTTGGCGACTCAGAATGGGTGTTGTATACCTATTCTGGGGGGCGTCACAGTTGGTATCAGAGCTTAGGGATTATGATCCCTGGCTGAGATGTGAGATAAGAACTAGGAGGGGAGAGACGGGGAATTCCTTGTAGTATGACCTGACTAAGTTTATTTGGTGTTATTTGGTCGGTCAGAGTATAGGGATAATTTATGACATGACTATTAACCCTTGTTTTATGGCAGTATTTAAGAATGGCAGCTGAGAACGTTAATAATGGAGTAAATCAGACGTGGAGGCAACACCTTGATCACTACCCAGGAGAACGTGCAACAGGAAGGCAATATTCCTCCTATAAACAACGTTACCGAGCAAACGATGAATGATGGAATGTTTAGGAGCTTTTTGCAGTTCATGCAAAATCAGACGAGGGAGACTCGTGTGCAGAATACGGGTGAAATGATAACAACGCGCGGTTTGTCACAGCTAAGCAGTTCAAAGAATTGGGACCACCAGAATTTAAGGGAAAAGCCGGATCCGATCATGGCGGAAACGTGGGTCAAGCAAATTACCAAGATATTCGATGTCTGGGATGCACGGAGGAACAAAAGGTTCCATTCGCCACCTTTATGTTCCGCGGTGAGGCAGACTACTGGTGGGGAGTCTGTGAAGCGTACCCAGCCTGACGCACTCAACATGTCCTGGGAAACATTTCAAAAACTGTTCAATGACAAGTACTTTCCTGAAAGTATTCGTCATATGAAGGAGGTAGAGTTTATCAGACTGGAACAAAACAACATGACGGTGTCCCAGTACGAGGCGAAGTTTTGCAGAGTTATCCAGGTTTGCACCTCATTTGGTCGAAAATGAGGAACGAATGACAAGGATGTTTCTGTGAGAGGTTTTAAAACCTGAGATTCGGCAATATCTTATATCTCATAAATTTTCTTTATATTCAGATGTTGTAAACAAGGGCTCAATTATTAGAGCGAGATAATGGAGTATGTGCAAACCGAGGGACCACAACCAGGGTCATACGGGTGGCGGCAAGTCATCGAAGCAATGAAAACCAGCAGGGAGGAAAACATTCGGACAAAAGCGGTAACTATCTGGTGGTAATCGTGGTGTGATAATAAAAGGAGCGAGTCGGGAGGAGATTTCAAGAAGAGAAGGTACAACAATGATAACGTGAAGACGTCAGCACAACATCAACTGTTTCTAGGGGAGAGAGAACGACCACCGGTCGTATGTTACAAATGTGGGAAATGAGGACATATCAGCCCAAACTGCCCACAACAATCCAAGGTTTGTTATAACTGTGGAAAGGAGGGTCATATAGCTCGAGAGTGTTCTGTGGTAAATCAAGTTCAGCGGGGATGGTGACTCCAAAAGTTATCCCGGATAAGTCGTCGAAATCAGCGGTTCCTGGAGGGCGTTTGTCGTTACTGGCCAAAACGCGAGAAACCCGAACGAGGTGATCACGGGTAAGCTAATCTTGAATTCTTGCGAAGTTTATACTTTACTAGATACCGGTTTACCCATTCTTTTATCTCTCCTGCTTGTGCTCAACGTTTAAACTTGATCCGGAGAAATTGGACTTTAACTTATCTGTTGAAACTCCGTTGGGTGAAACCTTCGTTACATCTACAGTTTATAAATCTTGCATGATCCAAGTTGGCACTATCACATTACCTGTTGATCTTATCTCTTTAAAGATACTTGCTTTTGATGTGATTTTAGGAATTGATTGGTTAAACCACTCATCATGCTAAAATTGATTGTTTTCGTAAGGTTGTTAGTTTTTATATTCCTAACCAACCTGTCATACGAATTCAAACTACTAAACCACTAAAATCAGTCATGTCATATCAAGCCACAAAAGCTATTCGTTTATTAAAAACGGTGTCAAGCTTTCTTAGCCCATGTTATGGATTTGAACAAAAACACGTCAGATTTGAATAATATTTCTGTTGTTAGAAAATTTCCTGACGTATTTCTTGAAGAATTCTTGGCCTACCTCTAGAGCGTGATATTGAATTTTGTATCATCTTTGAATCCGGTGGTACAAAACCCACTTCTTAAATCTCTCTATCGAATGGCTCCTATTGAACTTCAGGAGTTAAAAAACTAACTGTTGAAGTTTGTACCCAAGCCTATATCTGGTGACTTCCTTTGCGGAATGCACTGAACCAAACTCTCCGTGGGGAGGACGACATATTTGTGCGGTAGTAAACTGATACAGTGTCATTGTGACGTACTATCCAAGATTGGGATATGAGTCACAGTTGAGAGCAACCTAAGTTAGTAAACGATGTACGGTAGCTTTCTAGGCTTAGCTGGTTATTATCGGAGATTTGTGGAAGGATTTTCTCGAATCGCTACTCCGTTAACTCAGCTGACTCGGAAAGATACAAAATTCGTATGGAGTGAGGAATGCGAGAAGAGTTTCCAAGAACTCAAGAGGAGACTCATTTCGGCACCTGTTTTGACAATACATCTGGTTCGGATGGATTTGTTATCTACAGCGATGCTTCAGGCAAAGGGTTAGGATGTGTTCTCATGCAACATGGGAAGTCATAGCCTATGCCTCGCGACAACTCAAAGAATATGAGGGAATTATCCTACTCATGATTTGGAGTTGGCAGCAGTCGTTTTTGCGTTGAAGATCTGGAGACACTACCTGTATGGGGAGAAAGTGGAGATCTATACAGATATAAAAGCCTCAAATATTTCTTCACCCAAAAAGAACTCAACATGCGGCAACGACGTTGGCTTGAGCTGTTGAAAGATTACGATCATACCATCCAATACCATCCTGGAAAAAGCAAACGTAGTAGCTGACGCATTGAGTAGAAGATCATATGCGGGTACGAGTGCAATGCTTTTAACACAAAGGCCCATTTTGTATGACTTGCAAAGGATGGAGATAGAGATGAAGGCTCCAAGTACACACATGATGATATCAAATATACGAGTAGAACCGACTTTAATCGATAAAGTTAAAGCTGCTCAAGCTACGGATATAGAGCTGATGCGTATGAAGAAGAAAGTGCAAGAAGGTGCTATTCCAGAAGCAAGAATCGATGAAGAAGGAATACTTCGAGTCAACTCCAGACTTTGTGTTCCTAACGATTTTGACTTGAAGCATAGAATAATGATGGAGGCACACAACACACCGTTTGCAATCCATCCTGGGAGTACCAAAATGTATCACGATCTTCGACATACATTTTGGTGGAGCAATATGAAAAGAGAGATCGCGGAGTTTATCTCGAGATGTTTAACTTGTCAACGTGTAAAAGCGGAGCATCAAGTACCAAAGGGTCCATTGCAACCACTTGAGATTCCGAAATGGAAGTGGGAACACAATTACTATGGATTTTGTTACAGGTCTTCCCAATGTTTCTCAAGGTATAGATGCGATTTGGGTTATTGTTGATAGATTAACCAAGTCCGCTCATTTCTTACCGATACGTGAGACTTATTCCCTTGAACGTCTTGCTAGTATGTACGTGAACGAGATTGTGGATTGCATGGCATGCCAGTATCCATAGTTTCGGATCGTGACCCAAGATTCACTTCACGATTTTGGGTTAGTTTGCAGAAAGCTATGGGCACGGATTTACGATTCAGTTCAGCATACCATCCTCAAACGGACGGACAATCAGAGAGGACTATTCAAACTCTTGAAGATCTATTAAGACTTTGTGTCTTAGATCTCAAAGGGAGTTGGGATAAGTACCTACCATTGGTGGAATTCTCCTACAACAACAGTTATCAGGCGAGCATAGGTATCCCTTACTATCCCTTACTATCCCTTACTATCCCTTACCTCAAAAGAGCAATACTTCTGATCGGTATAAGGCTGAAGGAAACTTGAACTGATGAATAGCAACTCACCAAGTATCTAAATACTCATAAAATACACTCAATAATCTAGAGAGAGAAAGAGAGAAAGCTTATGTTTCTGGTGTGATTTTTAATTCTAACTTAGCCCTCTATTTATAGGAAAATTTTGGTAGGTTTGACCTGCAACCTGATGGCTTTACTGCTACTATTCCCACCCACCACATTTGAAATATAATTCAGCACATTTCTTCACCAACCACAAGTGGGGCCCACCAATTCTAGAATTTTCCACCAAAATGATAAACTCCGAAAATTCAACAATTTCTAAACCAGTCATCTCGTAAAATTCATAATAAATCATACGTTCATTTTTAACGGTTCAAAATTTGTGGACATATACTCAACTTATATATGTATAATATATCCAAAAATTACCACGATCCAACGGTCGGATTAAAAATTATAACCCCCGCAAACTATCTCAAAAATCCTGATTTTTAATACCTCCATTCCGACAAAAATACTGACAAAAACCTCAACATTAACTCCTTCATTTTTAACCACAAAAATATATCCCTCATTTATATCCACATAAAATAAATATTTCCTTATCATATGAATCAATAATTAATTATTCACAAATAATATTACAGAATCACATTTATGACAATCAGGCCGTTCCCAGGAAAGAGGGGGCTTTCCAATAAGGATTTCTCTTTACTGGCGCGCAATTAGATGACCAAACCTCTCCTTAGACAGAACTTTCTAGATATTGCCAATAATGTTATCTAATAATATTATTCAAATAATATGAATTATTGATCTGATAATGGGAAATACTGTGCAGCAACAATTATTGAACAACAATAATACAAAATTTCAACGTAGCAATTATTGAATCAATAAAATAAAATATTGAACAGTAATTACTGTAACAATTATTGAGTAGTGCCTTCTTACGTAAGAATCAATAATTTCAAAAATACTATGCAATACCGTGTGCTACTGTGCAATAACGCGTATTACTGTATTTTAACCACGGGTATTCTAACAGTGTTAACGGTAACAACTACGCCGTTATTTATAAAAACTCAAATTTGTCGTTTTTCTTCACCCGACAGTTATTCGTTATGGGCCCACAAATAGCTGCGCCGTCGTACGAATATTCCCCGACAGAAAGAATATTCC
Organism: Panax notoginseng; assembly: GCA_016801055.1. Taxonomy (NCBI): domain Eukaryota; kingdom Viridiplantae; phylum Streptophyta; class Magnoliopsida; order Apiales; family Araliaceae; genus Panax; species Panax notoginseng. The sequence goes on from CM029012.1 coordinate 127,852, forward strand.
ACGACCAAACGAATATTCCCCGACAACAATGATTATTTTATAACCACTTGCTTATTTTGAAAAAAAAATCACATTGCACTCATAACTTTAAACTTTTATCAATTTAACCATTTACTGAATTGTAATTATAAGGAAAATTGAATACTTTTATTTCATAAAATTCGGGGTCTTACAATCTCCCCTCCTTATGAAATTTCGTCCCCGAAATTTACGTACCTGGTAGTTCAAAGAGTTGAGAATACCTTGCTTTCATTTCAGATTCCATCTTCCTTATCATCATGATTTCTCCATTGCTCATCTCCTGTATTTCAGATATCTTTCTAGAATACAGCTTCAAAATAAGGGTTAATTTAACAAATTAACATATCACATAATATCTCGATATTATGACTGACCAACAAATAAGCTTAGGTAGGACACACTAGCGAAGAATTTACTCATCTCTCCCCTCCTAATTATATTCCCCGATCTCCGCCAAAGATCATATCCCTAAGCTCTGATACCACCTGTGACGACCCCAAAATAGGTCCATTCCACCCAACCCATTCTGAGTCGTCAAATACATGGTACAGAAAACAACAACAACTTTATTACAACAATTGTCGTGCAAAATACAACAACACATATGCTGTGAGTTTGGATACAAATATATACCAAATGTGACTCATGTTCCAACCGTGGACATCACCTCACAATAACACCTTACATAAAGGTATAGTCAAAAACTGTTTTAGAAATTAAAATCTTTGGGAAGTGCTCAAGGAAACCTTCGTACATGGGAGGCCACGCGTCTAGGTTATGATAGATATCATATGGCCACAGAATTATCCTTGGTTGACCCAATAGACCCCAAAGAAAAACGAGAAGATTACTATCATATTCTTCCCAATGGTGAGTCTTCTCTTGACTTATCATTATCTCCACTGTCTCTAATTGAGAATTATACTTCAAACAAACACCAAGATTATATAGGTAGTGCCCATAGATATACTCAGCAAGTGGATGAGCACAACCCTGTCTTATGATGACACGAGGTTGTATGTCATTAGACATCTTGTATGATAGTGACAAAACACCCTTCCAACGTTGGGTTCGCCTCACCCTATTGGATTCACCAAATATAACTACTAAATGAACTTTTCTATACTGCTTCGGGAGAACATCCACAGCTAGAGACCACTGTTCTATTTCCCCGTTACCCTCGCTCGACCCAGCTACACTCTTATTACCTGAAAGGAATTGTGAAGCAAAAGGGTGAGCACAACTAGCTCAGTAAAGAATATCATGACTAAAGATAATTAAATTATCAATAGCCTTCATCAATAATAAATCAGAGATTTAGAACATATGGTAAATGATAAAAATTTCAACCATAGTTGCAGCGGAACGAGCAATCCATTAGAAGAGTCAAATAGACTATAAAGTCTATTATTTTCTCCATGTTAAAAATCCACCAACAATGTTTTATCCCTGTAACATCAATCAACAATTCTGGTCCACAATCATATGAATAACTCATAATCATAACTGTAGTTCTAAATTCCTCTTCTCATCTAGGACGAAGATAATTTTCATCACCTGAAACATCAAAGATCATGGTTATACCAAATCACAGTTCCTGTTCATAATCATACTAATAACTTCATCTTTGCACTACGGGCCAAAGATATTCATCAACAAGTCATCTTTGCACTACAGGCCAAAGATATTCATCCACAGTTCATCTTTGCATTACTGGCCAAAGATATTCATCTACAATTCATCTTTGCACTACAGGCCAAAGATATTCCTCAACAATTCATATTTGCACTACAGGCCAAATATATTCATATCTCAAAGAAATATATAATCATTTCAGAATTTATATACACCATAATTATAACCATGTTAATCAATTCATCTTTACACTTAAGCTAAAGATATTCAATTGTAAATTCAGTGGTCATGATCATACCAGTCACAATTCAACTTTGCACTACAGGCCAAAGAGAACCCTAGTCATGATCATACCAATAATCTACCCATCTTTACACTCCAGTGAAAGAGAAATTCAACATCAGGGTTATAAAAATGTTATATATGATAATAAAATCAATATAATCAACATATAGATTTAATCTCAAGAGTAATATTCATAAATCAACTATAATTTGGTTAGTAAAAGAAACCAATTTTGTCGTGAATAGTAACTCGTGAATAGTAACTCATGAATAGTAACTCGTGAATAGTAACACCGACTCAAAAAGGTAGAAATTCACAATAAAATTCATACCAATACTTCGGTATAATGATATTGAAAGAATAACATTTCTTAAGCTTATAAACAATTTATTTAAATTGTTTACACTTTACTAATTAATGCATTTAATCATCATAAAATGCCAACTCTTAAGATTTCATCATCAATAATCAAAACCCTCATCAAAAATCTGCATATACCTCATATATAGGATTCTCAAGCCATAAAATCCTATTTTCCAATTTTCTTTCTTCACAAAATATATTTAATTCATTTACTCATAACTAGACCATTTTCATGAAAAATACCAAATCAGTTTCAAAAATATTTCTTTTCTGGGATTTAGCATAATATAGTCCCATAGTGAACATATATTTTTTTCAGAATTTTTAAAAGTCATTTACTATTTTTCATATGGACAAAATAGCCAAATATTTAGACATTTATCAAAAATTGTACTTTTGTCTAAAAATTTTGAAATTTACATAGTATACTTCTATCATATACATGTACTCCCAATAAAAATTTCATCAATTTTGGAGTTAACCACAAAAAATTATAAGCGGTTACTTTTAAAATAGTTTTTTCTCATAAAATTCATAACTCTCAATCTATACATCCAAAAATCACCATTTTTGGACACAATCAAGAAAACTTATCAAAATATCATTTCAAATTTTTCCAGAATTTTTGAAGTTCAGAAAAATTACGAAACTGAAAATCATAACAACCTTTAAAATCCCTTACTATCCCTTACTATCCCTTACTATCCCTTACCTCAAAAGAGCAGTACTTCTGATCGGTATAAGGCTGAAGGAAACTTGAACTGATGAATAGCAACTCACCAAGTATCTAAATACTCACAAAATACACTCAATAATCTAGAGAGAGAAAGAGAGAAAGCTTATGTTTCTGGTGTGATTTTCAATTCTAACTTAGCCCTCTATTTATAGGAAAATTTTGGTAGGTTTGACCTGCAACCTGATGGCTTTACCTGCTACTATTCCCACCCACCACATTTGAAATATAATTCAGCACATTTCTTCACCAACCACAAGTGGGGCCCACCAATTCTAGAATTTTCCAAAATGATAAACTCCGAAAATTCAACAATTTCTAAACCAGTCATCTCGTAAAATTCATAATAAATCATACGTTCATTTTTAACGGTTCAAAATTTGTGGACATATACTCAACTTATATATGTATAACATATCCAAAAATTACCACGATCCAACGGTCGGATTAAAAATTATAACCCCCGCAAACTATCTCAAAAACCCTGATTTTTAATACCTCCATTCCGACAAAAATACTGATAAAAACCTCAACATTAACTCCTTCATTTTTAACCACAAAAATATATCCCTCATTTATATCCACATAAAATAAATATTTCCTTATCATATGAATCAATAATTAATTATTCACAAATAATATTACAGAATCACATTTATGACAACCAGGCCGTTCCCAGGAAAGAGGGGGCTTTCCAATAAGGATTTCTCCTTACTGGCGCGCAATTAGATGACCAAACCTCTCCTTAGACAGAACTTTCTAGACATTGCCAATAATGTTATCTAATAATATTATTCAAATAATATGAATTATTGATCTGATAATGGGAAATACTGTGCAGCAACAATTATTGAACAACAATAATACAAAATTTCAACGTAGCAATTATTGAATCAATAAAATAAAATATTGAACAGTAATTACTGTAACAATTATTGAGTAGTGCCTTCTTACGTAAGAATCAATAATTTCAAAAATACTATGCAATACCGTGTGCTACTGTGCAATAACGCGTATTACTGTATTTTAACCACCGGGTATTCTAACAGTGTTAACGGTAACAACTACGCCGTTATTTATAAAAACTCAAATTTGTCGTTTTTCTTCACCCGACAGTTATTCGTTATGGGGCCCACAAATAGCTGCGCCGTCGTACGAATATTCCCCGACAGAAAGAATATTCCACGACCAAACGAATATTCCCCGACAACAATGATTATTTTATAACCACTTGCTTATTTTGAAAAAAAAATCACATTTCACTCATAACTTTAAACTTTTATCAATTTAACCATTTACTGAATTGTAATTATAAGGAAAATTGAATACTTTTATTTCATAAAATTCGGGGTCTTACAATCTCCCCTCCTTATGAAATTTCGTCCCCGAAATTTACGTACCTGGTATTTCAAAGAGTTGAGAATACCTTGCTTTCATTTCAGATTCCATCTTCCTTATCATCATGATTTCTCCATTGCTCATCTCCTGTATTTCAGATATCTTTCTAGAATACAGCTTCAAAACAAGGGTTAATTTAACAAATTAACATATCACATAATATCTCGATATTATGACTGACCAACAAATAAGCTTAGGTAGGACACACTAGCGAAGAATTTACTCATCTCTCCCCTCCTAGTTATATTCCCCGATCTCCGCCAAAGATCATATCCCTAAGCTCTGATACCACCTGTGACGACCCCAAAATAGGTCCATTCCACCCAACCCATTCTGAGTCGTCAAATACATGGTACAGAAAACAACAACAACTTTATTACAACAATTGTCGTGCAAAATACAACAACACATATGCTGTGAGTTTGGATACAAATATATACCAAATGTGACTCATGTTCCAACCGTGGACATCACCTCACAATAACACCTTACATAAAGGTATAGTCAAAAACTGTTTTAGAAATTAAAATCTTTGGGAAGTGCTCAAGGAAACCTTCGTACATGGGAGGCCACGCGTCTAGGTTATGATAGATATCATATGGCCACAGAATTATCCTTGGTTGACCCAATAGACCCCAAAGAAAAACGAGAAGATTACTATCATATTCTTCCCAATGGTGAGTCTTCTCTTGACTTATCATTATCTCCACTGTCTCTAATTGAGAATTATACTTCAAACAAACACCAAGATTATATAGGTAGTGCCCATAGATATACTCAGCAAGTGGATGAGCACAACCCTGTCTTATGATGACACGAGGTTGTATGTCATTAGACATCTTGTATGATAGTGACAAAACACCCTTCCAACGTTGGGTTCGCCTCACCCTATTGGATTCACCAAATATAACTACTAAATGAACTTTTCTATACTGCTTCGGGAGAACATCCACAGCTAGAGACCACTGTTCTATTTCCCCGTTACCCTCGCTCGACCCAGCTACACTCTTATTACCTGAAAGGAATTGTGAAGCAAAAGGGTGAGCACAACTAGCTCAGTAAAGAATATCATGACTAAAGATAATTAAATTATCAATAGCCTTCATCAATAATAAATCAGAGATTTAGAACATATGGTAAATGATAAAAATTTCAACCATAGTTGCAGCGGAACGAGCAATCCATTAGAAGAGTCAAATAGACTATAAAGTCTATTATTTTCTCCATGTTAAAAATCCACCAACAATGTTTTATCCCTGTAACATCAATCAACAATTCTGGTCCACAATCATATGAATAACTCATAATCATAACTGTAGTTCTAAATTCCTCTTCTCATCTAGGACGAAGATAATTTTCATCACCTGAAACATCAAATATCATGGTTATACCAAATCACAGTTCCTGTTCATAATCATACTAATAACTTCATCTTTGCACTACGGGCCAAAGATATTCATCAACAAGTCATCTTTGCACTACAGGCCAAAGATATTCATCAACAGTTCATCTTTGCATTACTGGCCAAAGATATTCATCTACAATTCATCTTTGCACTACAGGCCAAAGATATTCCTCAACAATTCATATTTGCACTACAGGCCAAATATATTCATATCTCAAAGAAATATATAATCATTTCAGAATTTATATACACCATAATTATAACCATGTTAATCAATTCATCTTTACACTTAAGCTAAAGATATTCAATTGTAAATTCAATGGTCATGATCATACCAGTCACAATTCAACTTTGCACTACAGGCCAAAGAGAACCCTAGTCATGATCATACCAATAATCTACCCATCTTTACACTCCAGTGAAAGAGAAATTCAACATCAGGGTTATAAAAATGTTATATATGATAATAAAATCAATATAATCAACATATAGATTTAATCTCAAGAGTAATATTCATAAATCAACTATAATTTGGTTAGTAAAAGAAACCAATTTTGTCGTGAATAGTAACTCGTGAATAGTAACTCATGAATAGTAACTCGTGAATAGTAACACCGACTCAAAAAGGTAGAAATTCCACAATAAAATTCATACCAATACTTCGGTATAATGATATTGAAAGAATAACATTTCTTAAGCTTATAAACAATTTATTTAAATTGTTTACACTTTACTAATTAATGCATTTAATCATCATAAAATGCCAACTCTTAAGATTTCATCATCAATAATCAAAACCCTCATCAAAAATCTGCATATACCTCATATATAGGATTCTCAAGCCATAAAATCCTATTTTCCAATTTTCTTTCTTCACAAAATATATTTAATTCATTTACTCATAACTAGACCATTTTCATGAAAAATACCAAATCAGTTTCCAAAAATATTTCTTTTCTGGGATTTAGCATAATATAGTCCCATAGTGAACATATATTTTTCTCAGAATTTTTAAAAGTCATTTACTATTTTTCATATGGCAAAATAGCCGAATATTTAGACATTTATCAAAAATTGTACTTTTGTCTAAAAATTTTGAAATTTACATAGTATACTTCTATCATATACATGTACTCCCAATAAAAATTTCATCAATTTTGGAGTTAACCACAAAAAATTATAAGCGGTTACTTTTAAAATAGTCTTTTCTCATAAAATTCATAACTCTCAATCTATACATCCAAAAATCACCATTTTTGGACATAATCAAGAAAACTTATCAAAATATCATTTCAAATTTTTCCAGAATTTTTGAAGTTCAGAAAAATTACGAAACTGAAAATCATAACAACCTTTAAAATCCCTTACTATCCCTTACTATCCCTTACTATCCCTTACCTCAAAAGAGCAATACTTCTGATCGGTATAAGGCTGAAGGAAACTTGAACTGATGAATAGCAACTCACCAAGTATCTAAATACTCATAAAATACACTCAATAATCTAGAGAGAGAAAGAGAGAAAGCTTATGTTTCTGGTGTGATTTTTAATTCTAACTTAGCCCTCTATTTATAGGAAAATTTTGGTAGGTTTGACCTGCAACCTGATGGCTTTACCTGCTACTATTCCCACCCACCACATTTGAAATATAATTCAGCACATTTCTTCACCAACCACAAGTGGGGCCCACCAATTCTAGAATTTTCCACCAAAATGATAAACTCCGAAAATTCAACAATTTCTAAACCAGTCATCTCGTAAAATTCATAATAAATCATACGTTCATTTTTAACGGTTCAAAATTTGTGGACATATACTCAACTTATATATGTATAACATATCCAAAAATTACCACGATCCAACGGTCGGATTAAAAATTATAACCCCCGCAAATATCTCAAAAATCCTGATTTTTAATACCTCCATTCCGACAAAAATACTGACAAAAACCTCAACATTAACTCCTTCATTTTTAACCACAAAAATATATCCCTCATTTATATCCACATAAAATAAATATTTCCTTATCATATGAATCAATAATTAATTATTCACAAATAATATTACAGAATCACATTTATGACAACCAGGCCGTTCCCAGGAAAGAGGGGGCTTTCCAATAAGGATTTCTCTTACTGGCGCGCAATTAGATGACCAAACCTCTCCTTAGACAGAACTTTCTAGACATTGCCAATAATGTTATCTAATAATATTATTCAAATAATATGAATTATTGATCTGATAATGGGAAATACTGTGCAGCAACAATTATTGAACAACAATAATACAAAATTTCAACGTAGCAATTATTGAATCAATAAAATAAAATATTGAACAGTAATTACTGTAACAATTATTGAGTAGTGCCTTCTTACGTAAGAATCAATAATTTCAAAAATACTATGCAATACCGTGTGCTACTGTGCAATAACGCGTATTACTGTATTTTAACCACCGGGTATTCTAACAGTGTTAACGGTAACAACTACGCCGTTATTTATAAAAACTCAAATTTGTCGTTTTTCTTCACCCGACAGTTATTCGTTATGGGGCCCACAAATAGCTGCGCCGTCGTACGAATATTCCCCGACAGAAAGAATATTCCACGACCAAACGAATATTCCCCGACAACAATGATTATTTTATAACCACTTGCTTATTTTGAAAAAAAAATCACATTGCACTCATAACTTTAAACTTTTATCAATTTAACCATTTACTGAATTGTAATTATAAGGAAAATTGAATACTTTTATTTCATAAAATTCGGGGTCTTACAGAGGTATTACGTTAAAATCGTTAAAACTGTTGAACTACTTGGTAGTAAAAGTACAGTAATACGCGTGGTTGCATAGTAGCACACGGTATTGATTATTGATGCTTACGTGAGAAGTCACTCAGCTATACTCAATTATTGCTACAGTAATTGCTGCATCATATCTCTTAAATTATTGTCATAGTATCATCTGTATAATATGTTATATTATTGAGACGTTGTGGTAAGTTTGGTTATTTTATGGGGGGCCATATGTCATCATCTAAGAGTCTCTTCGTCAATAGTAATTACCTTTGTCAATAGTATTTACCTTGGTCAATAGTAATTACCTTCGTCAATAGTATTTACCTTGGTCAATAGTAATTACCTTCGTCAATAGTATTTACCTTGGTCAATAGTAATTACTTTCGTCAATAGTAGTTGTCCCTTCAATATTACCAAGAGTCATTTGACCCTTCGTTAAGACCAAGAGTCATTTGACCCTTCGTTAAGACCAAGAGCCACCCTCAGTTTTTCTATAAATAGAGGCCTAGGGCTTCATTATTTTTCACGAATTCATTCAAGCTATAGAGAGAGAAAGTATAGAGAGAATAAGAGAGAGAGAGACTAAAAGTATTCTGCTACATCACTTTTTCAATATCCAGTTCTTTTAAGGTAGGGAATATTATTTCTTTTATATTCATGAAGAGAACTTCTGTTATTCCATTTGTTATTATTCTGTTGGAATAACCAGTATACGCGGTCTACCCTATACTTGGTGACATTCTTCTATTATTATGTTGGAACATCCTGTCTGTGTGTTTTACACCGGACCTGGTTCCGTTTATTATTCTGTTGGAACATCCTGTCTGTGTGTTTTACACCGGACCTGGTTCCGTTTTATTATTATTCTGTTGGAATATCCTGTCTGTGTGTTTTACACCGGACCTGGTTCCATTATTTATTATTCTGTCGGAATATCCTGTCTGTGCGTTTACGCCGGACCTGGTTCCATTATTTATTATTCTATTGGAATAACCTGTCTGTGCGGTCTATCGCATGCATGGTGATTTCTTTTGTTATTCCATTCTTTATTGTACTCAGTTGGTTAAGTTTTGACTTCTATACTCCATGAAAGTTGTGGAATATCCTTGATATTGCGTTTCATCCAGTATCTATTCATGAAAATATTCTCTGATCATTCTTGAATTTTACTCCACAAAGTAGTATCATGTTGACAATTTGGACGTTGTTAATTCTTGGATAAATTAATTCTTGAACTTGTTTTATTGAATTCTTATATCATTGTCATCATCCTCATGTTTATAAAATGTTGAAAGTCATCTGTGGCCTGTATTGCATAGATGGACTTGGTATGATTATGACCAGGGATTATTCGGTATAATCATGACCGTAATGTTACAAATGATGTGGTAAAAGTCCTCATTGGCCCGTAGTGCATTGATGGACAGTTGTTGGCATGATCATGACCATTAATGAATACACGAATATCCTTGGCCGTAGTGCAGGGGTGATTCGATGATGTGAATTATTTTATTAAGCTGAGTCTCAGCGATTACAGTGTTGAAAAACTTTTTAAATCATAAAAGATAGTAGAGTTTATTTTCTACTTGACTCTTTTAATGGATTGCTTGTTCTGCTACAGTTAAACTTGATGTCTATTATATTTTATCAGTTTAACATTGTTGAAGGCTAATGATAATTTATTCTGCATTATCTTAGTCATAATATTTCTTACTGGGCTAGTTGAGCTCACCCTTTCTTTCACTGTTCTCTTCAGGAAATGAGAACGTAGCTGGGACAAGTCGGGGTACGGAGTGATGGTCCGAATGATAGTATTAGTTAGTAGTCCTCACTATTCTATGTAATGGTGTGTTAATAAATGTAATGAGGACTCCTTTTGAGTATGAATACTCTCTAGAAGATAATATTTGTATTCAAACTCACAGTTTATGTTTTGTCGTATTGTACACGACAGATGTATTAATCAGTTGTATTTGTATTCTGTACTATGTATCTGACGACCCAAGATGGGTGATGTATACCTAATTTTGGGGGCGTCACAGTTGGTATCAGAGCTTAGGGATATGATCCCTGGCTAAGATGTGAGAATAGAACTAGGAGGGGAGAGACGGGGAATTCCTTCGCTAGTATGACATACCTAAGTTTATTTGCATGGTATTTAATTGGTCGGTCATAATATAAGGATAATATATGACATATCAATTAATTTTTATTTTGTGGCAGTATCTGAAAATGGCATCCGAGAATGTTGAGAATAGCAATGGAGCACAGACGACTGTTGATTCACCACATATCAATAATCAGGATAATGTGCATCAGGAAGGTGTCAATCCTCATGCAAACAACAACACTGACCAAATGATGAATGATCAAATGTTCAGAGGCTTTATGCAATTCATGCAACAACAGGTGAAAGCGGCTCCTGTCCACAACGTAGGTGGAAATACTGGAAACTCTCAGGCGGTCACCGCTAAACAGTTTAAGGAGCTGGGACCACCGGAGTTTAAGGGAGAACCCAAACCACTTGTAGCTGAAACATGGATAAAGCAGATCACCAAGATATTTGATGTCTTGGGTTGCTCCGAGGAGCAAAAGGTTCCCTTTGCCGCCTTTATGTTGCGAGGAGAGGCAGATTACTGGTGGGAATCGATAAAGCGTACTCAACCTGCCGCACTGAAGATGTCCTGAGAGAAGTTCCAAGAGCTGTTTAACGACAAATACTTTCCCGAGAGTATTCGTCACATGAAGGAGGTGGAGTTCATCAAATTGGAGCAAAATAATATGACCGTGTCGCAGTACGAGGCAAAATTTGCGGAGTTATCCCGGTTTGCGTCCCACCTGGTGGATAATGAAGAAAGAATGACGCGGATGTTTTTAAGAGGTTTGAAGCCGGAGATACGTCAATATCTTGTTTCTCATAAACTATGTTTGTATTCAGATGTTGTAAATAGGGCTCAGTTGGTGGAGCGCGATAACGAGACAACGCAACCAAAAGAGAGCAGCCGGCAAAATGATAATACCAGTGAGAGCAGTCATCGAAGCGGTGACAACAAGCGTGGAGGGAATCAACAGGCCAGAAATGGTAACCACTTCGGTGGTAATCAGGGCCAAAACAATAAGAATGGACATTTCAAGAAGAGGAGATTCAACAATGATGGAAAGACGTCAGCACCAGCACCTGTCGTTAAGGAAGGAGAACGACCACCTATCATATGTTTCAAATGCGGAGGGGAGGGGCACATCAGTCCAAACTGCGCGATGCCGTCCAAAGCATGTTATAATTGTGGAAGAGAAGGTCATTTAGCCCGATTTTGTCGTTTACCGAAGACAAATGCAGCTAGGATGGAGGCACCAAAAGCCGTCCCAGAAAAGTCAAAACCGGTTGTGCAAGGGAGAGCGTTTGTTGTGAACTCCCAGAGAGCAAGAAACCCGAATGAGTTTATCACGGGTAAGCTTATTATAAACTCTAAAGAAGTTTATACTTTATTTGATACCGGTTCAACCCAATCTTTTATTTCTCCTACTTGCGCTCATCGATTAAATTTGATTCCGGAGAAATTAGACTTTGACTTATCTGTGGAAACTCCGTTGGGAGAAACCTTCATTACCTCCACTGTTTATAAGTCTTGTTTGGTTCAAGTTGGTACCCACACATTACCTATCGATCTGATTTCATTAAAAATACTTGCATTTGACGTGATTCTAGGGATTGATTGGTTAACTACTCATTATGCAAAAATTGATTGTTTTCGTAAGGTTGTTAGTTTTCATATTCCTAATCGACCTATTATGCGAATTCAAGCAACCAAACCATTAAAATCAATCGCTGTCATCTCAAGCCATAAAACTATTCGTTTATTGAAAAACGGATGTCAAGCTTTCTTAGCTCATGTCACAGATCTAAACAAAAATACGTCAGTTTTGAATGATATTTCTATTGTTAATAAATTCCCTGACGTATTCCCTGAAGAACTTCCTGGCCTACCCCCAGAGCGTGAAATTGAATTTTGTATCGATCTTGAACCCGGTACAAAACCCATTTCCAAAGCCCCATATCGAATGGCTCCTATTGAACTTCAGGAGTTAAAGATCCAACTGCAGGAATTGTTAGACATTGGCTTTATTCGTCCTAGTACTTCTCCTTGGGGAGCTCCTGTTCTATTCGTGAAGAAGAAAGATGGAAGTATGCGACTTTGTATTGATTATCGGGAGTTGAATCATGTCACCATCAAAAATAGGTACCCATTGCCACGTATTGATGACCTGTTTGACCAGTTGCAAGGAGCACAATTCTTTTCAAAGATCGATCTTCGTTCTGGATATCATCAGCTGAAGGTTAGAACTGAGGATATTCCAAAGACGGCTTTTAGAACTCGGTACGGGCATTATGAATTCCTAGTCATGTCCTTTGGATTGACTAATGCTCCTGCTGCCTTCATGGATATGATGAACCGGGTATTCAAGGAATATTTGGATCACTTTGTGGTCGTCTTTATTGATGACATCCTTATTTATTCCAAAAGCCGTGAAGATCATGAGCAACACTTGAGGCTGGTACTCCAAAAGCTTCGTGAATACAAGCTTTATGCCAAGTTGAAGAAATGCGAGTTCTGGCTGGAGGAGGTAGCATTCCTTGGGCACGTAGTATCAAGTCGTGGAATATCGGTTGACCCGGCAAAGATTGAAGCTATTCAAAGCTGGGAGCAACCTAAATCAGTAACCGAAGTACGTAGCTTTCTTGGTCTAGCTGGTTATTATCGGAGATTCGTGGAAGGATTTTCTCGAATCGCTACTCCATTAACTCAGCTGACTCGAAAAGATACAAAGTTCGGTTGGAGCGAAGAATGTGAGCAGAGTTTTCAAGAACTCAAGAGGAGACTCATTTCAGCACCTGTTCTAGCAATACCATCTGGCTCGGAGGGATTTGTCATCTACAGTGATGCTTCGAGCAAAGGGTTGGGATGTGTTCTCATGCAACATGGAAAAGTCATAGCCTATGCATCAAGACAACTCAAGGAATATGAGAGGAATTATCCTACTCATGATCTAGAGTTGGCAGCTGTTGTCTTTGCACTTAAAATTTGGAGGCATTACTTGTATGGGGAGAAAGTGGAGATCTTTACGGATCATAAAAGCCTCAAATATTTCTTCACTCAAAAGGAACTCAACATGCGACAACGACGTTGGCTTGAACTGTTGAAAGATTATGATCATACCATTCAATACCATCCTGGAAAAGCGAACGTGGTAGCTGACGCATTGAGTAGAAGATCATATGCGGGTACAAGTGCAATATTAACAACGCAAAGGCCCATTTTGTGTGACTTGCAAAGGATGGAGATAGAGTTGAAGACTCCAGGGACCCATGTGATGATGGCGAATATACGAGTAGAACCGACTTTAATCGATAAAGTTAAAGCTGCTCAAGCTACAGACCTGGAGCTGATGCGTATGAGGAAGAAAGTGCAAGAAGGTGTTATGCCGGAAGCAAGAATCGATGAGGAAGGAATACTTCGAGTCAACTCCAGACTTTGTGTTCCTAACAACCCTGATTTAAAGTATGAAATCATGATGGAGGCGCACAACACACCGTTTGCAATCCATCCTGGAAGTACCAAAATGTATCATGATCTTCGTCATACATTTTGGTGGAGCAATATGAAGAGAGAGATAGCGTTGTTTATCTCAAGGTGTCTAACTTGTCAACGAGTCAAAGCGGAGCATCAAGTACCAAAAGGTCCATTGCAACCACTTGAAATTCCAGAATGGAAGTGGGAGCACATTACCATGGATTTCGTTACCGGTCTTCCCAGGGTTTCTCAAGGTATTGATGCGATTTGGGTCATTGTTGATAGATTGACCAAGTCTGCTCATTTCTTACCGATACGAGAAACTTATACACTTGAACGTCTTGCTCGTATGTACATAAACGAGATTATAAGACTGCATGGTATGCCAGTATCCATAGTTTCTGACCGAGACCCAAGATTCACTTCACGATTTTGGGTTAGTTTACAAAAAGCTATGGGCACGGAGTTACGATTTAGTTCAGCATATCATCCTCAGACGGACGGACAATCAGAGAGGACTATTCAAACTCTTGAAGATCTATTAAGACTCTGTGTCTTTGACTTAAGGGAAGTTGGGACAAGTTCTTACCATTGGTGGAGTTTTTCTACAACAACAGTTATCAAGCAAGTATTGGCATGGCTCCATTCGAAGCATTGTATGGAAGAAAATGTCGTTCTCCAGTATGCTGGGATGAGGTGGGCGAAGCAACGTTGTTGGGACCGGAGTTGGTACGTATGACTACAGAAAAGATTCAAACGATCCGACAACGTATAAAAACCTCACAAGATCGACAAAAGAGTTATGCTGATCTTCATCGAAAGGACGTGGAATTTGATGTAGGAGATCATGTGTTCTTACGTGTTGCTCCATGGAAAGGAGTTACAAGATTTGGAAAGAGAGGAAAGCTAAATCCTCGATTCATCGGTCCATTTTTAATCCTCGATCGAGTAGGAACTGTGGCTTATAGACTCGCTTTACCGCCAAGTATGTCTCGTGTTCATAACGTTTTCCACATATCCATGTTACGCAAATATGTGGAAGACCCGAATCACATTATTGAGTTAGAACCGGACGAAATAGCGGAGGATTTGACGTATGAAGAAGTTCCTGTTCAAATCTTGGATAAGAAGGAACATATTCTACGCTCCAAGGTTACCTCAAGTTAAAGTTTTGTGGAGAAACCACGATGTTGAGGAAATGACTTGGGAGTTAGAATCAGAAATGAAATCAAGGTATCCTTACCTCTTCGACATACCAGGTACGTACCCTAATTTCGAGGGCGAAATTTCATAAGAAGGGGAGGTTGTAAGACCCCAATTTTTATAAATAAAGATGAATTTTCTATAAATATCATTTTTGAATATTATGGAGTTAATTTGATATAATGTTATAGTTGTGGGTAATATTTATAAATTTTGCAAAGTAAGTAAGTTGTTATAAAATATTCGTGTGATCGGAGAATATTCTTTTTGTCGGGGAATATTCGTACGACGGCACAATCATTGGTGGACCCCACAACGGAATTATTGTCGGATTGAGAAAACGACAAAATTATCTTTCTATAAAAATAACAGCTGAGGTATTACGTTAAAATCGTTAAAACTGTTGAACTACTCGGTAGTAAAAGTACAGTAATACGCGTGGTTGCATAGTAGCACACGGTATTGATTATTGATGCTTACGTGAGAAGTCACTCAGCTATACTCAATTATTGCTACAGTAATTGCTGCATCATATCTCTTAAATTATTGTCATAGTATCATCTGTATAATATGTTATATTATTGAGACGTTGTGGTAAGTTTGGTTATTTTATGGGGGGCCATATGTCATCATCTAAGAGTCTCTTCGTCAATAGTAATTACCTTTGTCAATAGTATTTACCTTGGTCAATAGTAATTACCTTCGTCAATAGTATTTACCTTGGTCAATAGTAATTACCTTCGTCAATAGTATTTACCTTGGTCAATAGTAATTACTTTCGTCAATAGTAGTTGTCCCTTCAATATTACCAAGAGTCATTTGACCCTTCGTTAAGACCAAGAGTCATTTGACCCTTCGTTAAGACCAAGAGCCACCCTCAGTTTTTCTATAAATAGAGGCCTAGGGCTTCATTATTTTTCACGAATTCATTCAAGCTATAGAGAGAGAAAGTATAGAGAGAATAAGAGAGAGAGAGACTAAAAGTATTCTGCTACATCACTTTTTCAATATCCAGTTCTTTTAAGGTAGGGAATATTATTTCTTTTATATTCATGAAGAGAACTTCTGTTATTCCATTTGTTATTATTCTGTTGGAATAACCAGTATACGCGGTCTACCCTATACTTGGTGACATTCTTCTATTATTATGTTGGAACATCCTGTCTGTGTGTTTTACACCGGACCTGGTTCCGTTTATTATTCTGTTGGAACATCCTGTCTGTGTGTTTTACACCGGACCTGGTTCCGTTTTATTATTATTCTGTTGGAATATCCTGTCTGTGTGTTTTACACCGGACCTGGTTCCATTATTTATTATTCTGTCGGAATATCCTGTCTGTGCGTTTACGCCGGACCTGGTTCCATTATTTATTATTCTATTGGAATAACATGTCTGTGCGGTCTATCGCATGCATGGTGATTTCTTTTGTTATTCCATTCTTTATTGTACTCAGTTGGTTAAGTTTTGACTTCTATACTCCATAAAAGTTGTGGAATATCCTTGATAATTGCGTTTCATCCAGTATCTATTCATGAAAATATTCTCCTGATCATTCTTGAATTTTACTCCACAAAGTAGTATCATGTTGACAATTTGGACGTTGTTAATTCTTGGATAAATTAATTCTTGAACTTGTTTTATTGAATTCTTATATCATTGTCATCATCCTCATGTTTATAAAATGTTGAAAGTCATCTGTGGCCTGTATTGCATAGATGGACTTGGTATGATTATGACCAGGGATTATTCGGTATAATCATGACCGTAATGTTACAAATGATGTGGTAAAAGTCCTCATTGGCCCGTAGTGCATTGATGGACAGTTGTTGGCATGATCATGACCATTAATGAATACACGAATATCCTTGGCCGTAGTGCAGGGGTGATTCGATGATGTGAATTATTTTATTAAGCCGAGTCTCAGCGATTACAGTGTTAAAAAACTTTTTAAATCATAAAAGATAGTAGAGTTTATTTTCTACTTGACTCTTTTAATGGATTGCTTGTTCTGCTACAGTTAAACTTGATGTCTATTATATTTTATCAGTTTAACATTGTTGAAGGCTAATGATAATTTATTCTGCATTATCTTAGTCATAATATTTCTTACTGGGCTAGTTGAGCTCACCCTTTCTTTCACTGTTCTCTTCAGGAAATGAGAACGTAGCTGGGACAAGTCGGGGTACGGAGTGATGGTCCGAATGATAGTATTAGTTAGTAGTCCTCACTATTCTATGTAATGGTGTGTTAATAAATGTAATGAGGACTCCTTTTGAGTATGAATACTCTCTAGAAGATAATATTTGTATTCAAACTCACAGTTTATGTTTTGTCGTATTGTACACGACAGATGTATTAATCAGTTGTATTTGTATTCTGTACTATGTATCTGACGACCCAAGATGGGTGATGTATACCTAATTTTGGGGGCGTCACAGGAAAGCTCAATCCAAGATTTGTTGGTCCATTTGAGATTCTTGAGCGAATAGGAAATGTGGCATATAGACTCGCATTACCTCCAAGCATGTCTCGTGTTCATAATGTTTTTCACATATCTATGCTTCGTAAATATGTTAAAGACCCGAACCACATTATTGAGTTAGAACCAGACGAGATAGCTGAAGATTTAACGTACGAGGAGGTACCTGTTAAGATCTTGGATAGGAAAGAGCATGTCCTACGCACGAAGGTTATACCACAAGTTAAGGTTTTGTGGAGAAACCATGCTATTGAAGAAATGACCTGGGAGTTGGAATCAGAAATGAAAGCGAGGTATCCTCACCTTTTTGAAACATCAGGTACGTACGTCAATTTCGAGGACGAAATTTCATAAGGAGGGGAGGTTGTAAGACCCCAACTTATTAATGAATAAAATCAAATTTTCTCTAAATATTATTGTGAATAATAAGGGGTTAACTTGATATAATACTTTGGTTATGGGTGAAATGTGCAAATTTTACAAAATAAGCAAGTGGTTATAAAATATTTATTTTTGGTTGGTGAATATTCGGTTGGTCGTGGAATATTCTTGCTGTCGGGGAATATTCGTACGACGACGCAGCCTTGTGTGGGCCCCATAACGAAAAGCGATTGGATGAAGAAAACGACAAGTATAAGTTGTTTATAAATAACAGCGTAGTTGTTACCGTTAATACTGTTAGAATACCCGGTGGTTAAAATACAGTAGCACACGGTATTGCACCAATTATTGATTCTTACGTAAGAAGGCACTACTCAATAATTGTTACAGTAGTTATTATTCAATATTTTATTTTATTGATTCAATAATTGCTGCGTTGATATTTTATATTATTGTTGTTTCAATAATTGTTGCTGCACAGTATTTCCATTATCAGATCAATAATTCATATTATTTGAATAATATTATTAGATAACATTATTGGCAATGTCTAGAAAGTTCTGTCTAAGGAGAGGTTTGGTCATCTAATTGCGCGCCAGTAAGGAAAAATCCTTATTGGAAAGCCCCCTCTTTCCTAGGAACGGCCTGGTTGTCATAAATGTGATTCTGTAATATTATTTGTGAATAATTAATTATTGATTCATATGATAAGGAAATATTTATTTTATGTGGATATAAATGAGGGATATATTTTTGTGGTTAAAAATGAAGGAGTTAATGTTGAGGTTTTTGTCAGTATTTTTGTCGGAATGGAGGTATTAAAAATTAGGGTTTTTGAGATAGTTTGCGGGGGTTATAATTTTTAATCCGACCGTTGGATCTTGGTAATTTTTGGATATGTTATACATATATAAGTTGAGTATATGTCCACAAATTTTGAACCGTTAAAAATGAACGTATGATTTATTACGAATTTTACAAGATGACTGGTTCAGAAATTGTTGAATTTTCGGAGTTTATCATTTTGATGGAAAATTCTAGAATTGGTGGGCCCCACTTGTGGTTGGTGAAGAAATGTGCTGAATTATATTTCAAATGTGGTGGGTGGGAATAGTAGCAGGTAAAGCCATCAGGTTGCAGGTCAAACCTACCAAAATTTTCCTATAAATAGAGGGCTAAGTTAGAATTGAAAATCACACCAGAAACAAGTTTTCTCTCTTTCTCTCTCTAGATTATTGAGTGTATTTTGTGAGTATTTAGATACTTTGAGAGTTTCTATTCATCAGAGCAAGTTTCTTTCAGCCTTATACTGGTATTCCGACCAGAAGTACTGATATTTTGAGGTAAGGGATATTATTTTCTTCTTAAATGATATTATTTTCTTCAATATCATTATGCTGAAATATTGATATGAGTTTTTATCAAATTTGGAACTTTTTGTGTCGGGGTTACTATTTACGTATACTATACGGTACTATTCACGAATACGGCACTATTCACCGAAAAATAAAATTTTCTCTTTTTGTCCAAGATGTCTATTATGGTTACTATCTTTGATTGTATCCATGTTTTGATCTTTATTTTTGAATTCTGCTTCACAATTTATTATTATGAAGTATTATTGATCTTGGATAAACTGTTATACGAATCCCTACTATTTGTCCTTCTGTCTCACTGGATTCGTTCTCTTTAAGATATTTTTCATCATCCTCAGTCCTAAATGATGATATTACTGAATATCTTTGGCCTGTAGTGCAAAGATGTATGATTACTTGATGAATATCTTTGGCCTGTAGTGCAAAGATGAACAGGTGTTGAGATGAACATGACTGACTGATGATACAAATGAATATCTTTGGCCTGTAGTGCAAAGATGAATATTTGGTTAAAGATGATTATTAATTGATGTTACAGGGATAAAATATTGATGATGGACTTTTAAATCTTAGAAGATAGTAGAATTCTTTCTCTACTCGACTCTTCTAATGGTTTGCTGTTTCCGCTGCAGTTGTTGATCTAAAACTTGTTGTCGATTATATTTTATCAGATTTTTCCCTGTTGAAGACTAACGATAATTTGTTGTATATTATCTTGGTCATAATATTCTTTACTGGGCTAGTTGAGCTCACCCTTTTCCTTTTTGTTCCATTTTCCTTCTCAGGAGGTGAGAACATAGCAGGATCTAGTCGGGGTATGGAGTAATGGTTCTAGAAAGATGTATTAGCAGTCCTCACTATTTCTGTAAAATAGTGTTTGAATAATTGTAATGAGGATTTATTTGAGTGTGGATATTGTCTAGAAGACAATATTTGTATTTAAACTCACAGTATGTGTTGTCGTATTTTGCACGACAATTGTATTATTGAAGTTGTAGTTTGTTTTCTGTACCATGTATTTGGCGACTCAGAATGGGTGTTGTATACCTATTCTGGGGGCGTCACAATATAGGTAGTGCTCGTATATATACTCAGCAAGTGGATGAGCACAACCCTGTCTTATGATGACACGAGGTTGTATGTCATTAGACATCTTGTATGATAGTGACAAAACACCCTTCTAACGTTGGGTTCGCTTCACCCTAGATGATTCACCAAATGTAACTACTAAATGATGACCACCGTTCTATTCCCCTGTTACCCCCGCTCGACCCAGCTATACTCTTATTACCTGAAAGGAATTGTGAAACAGAAGGGTGAGCACAACTAGCCCAGTAAAGAATATCATGACTAAAGATAAATAAGTTATCAATAGCCTTCAACAGAATTAAATCAGAGATTTAGAACATATGGTAGATGATAAAAATTTCAACCATAGTTGCAGCGGAACGAGCAATCCATTAGAAGAATCAAATAGACTATAAAGTTTATTATCTTCTCCATGTTAAAAATCCACCAACAATGTTTTATCCCTGTAACATCACTCAACAGTTCCTTTTCACAATCATATGAATAACTCATAATCATAATTGTGATTCTAAATTTTTCTTCGCACCCAGGACGAAGGATATTTTTATTACCTGTCTTTACCTGAAACATCAAAAATCATGGTTATACCAAATCACAGTTCCTGTTCATAATCATGCTAATAAATCCATCTTCGCACTACGGCCAAAGATATTCATCAACAAACCATCTTTCAACAACAGGTCATCTTTGCATTACGAGCCAAAGATATTCATCAACAACTCATCTTTGCACTACAGGCCAAAGATATTCGTCAACAGTTCATCTTTACACTAAAGGCCAAATATATTCATATCTCAAATAAATATATAATCATTTCAGAATTTATATAAACAATAATTATAACCATGTTAATCAATTCATCTTTACACTTAAGCTAAAGATATTCAATTATAAATTCAATGGTCATGATCATACCAGTTAATAATTCATCTTTGCACTACAGGCCAAAAATATTCCTCAGTCACGATCATACCAATAATTTACCCATCTTTACACTCAAGTAAAAGAGAAATTCAACAACAGGGTTATAAAAATGTTATATATGATAATAAAAATAATATGATCAAAATATGAATTTAATTTTAAGAGTAATATTCATAAATCAACTATAATTTGGTCAGAAAAAGAAACTAATTTTATCATGAATAGTACCCATGAATAGTAACTCGTGAATAGTAACTCATAAATAGTAACTCATGAATAGTAACTCGTGAATAGTACTCCGTATTCGTACATGGTACCGTATACGTAAATAATGTCATATATGTAAATAGTGCCATATACATGAATAGTGCTGTATACGTGAATAGTGTCGTATACGTGAATAGTAACCCCGACTCAAAAAGGTAGAAATTCCACAATAAAATCCATACCAATATTTCAGTATAATGATATTGAAAGAATAACATCATTATGAAGAATATAACATCCCTTAATATCCCTTACTATCCCTTACAATCCCTTACTGTCCCTTACCTCAAAAGTACAGTATTCCTGACTGAAATGCAAAGCCGAAGGAAACTTGCACTGAATAGCAACTCTCAAAGTATCTAAATACTCACAAAATATGCTTCATAATATAGAGAGAGAAAGAGAGAAAACTTATGTTTCTGGTGTGATTTTCAATTCTAACTTAGCCCTCTATTTATAGGAAAATATTAGCACGCCGAAGCAGACTTAACCTGTAACCTGATGGCTTTACCTGCTACTATTCAAGCCTACCATATTTGAATAAAAATCTCAGCATATTTCTTCACCAACCAAGAGTGGGGCCCACCAATTCTAGAATTTTTCACCAAAATGATAAACTCCGAAAATTCAACAATTTCTGAACCAGTCATCTCGTAAAATTCATAACAAATTATACGTTCATTTTTAACGGTTCAAAATTTATGGACATATACTCAACTTATATATGTAAAACATATCCAAAAATCACAACGATCCAACGGTCGGATTAAAAATTATAACCCCCGCAGTATATCTCAAAAACCCTGATTGATTTTTAATACCTCCATTCCGACAAAAATACTGATAAAACACCTCAACATTAACTCCTTCATTTTTAACCACAAAATATATCCAACATTTATATTCACATAAAATAATTATTTCTTTATCATATGAGTCAATAATTAATTATTCACAAATAATATTACAGAGTCACAATTATGACAACCAGGCCGTTCCCAGGAAAGAGGGGCTTTCCAATAAGAATTTCTCCTTACTGGCGCGCAATTAGGTGACCAAACCTCTCCTTAGACAGAACTTTCTAGACATTGTCAATAATGCTATCTAATAATATTATTTAAATAATATGAATTATTGATCTGATAATGGAAAATACTGTACAGCAACAATTATTGAAACAACAATAATATAAAATATCAACGCAGTAATTATTGAATCAATAAAATAAAATATTAAACAGTAACTACTGTAACAATTATTGAGTAGTGTCTTCTTACGTAAGAATCAATAATTTCAAAAATACTGTGCAATATCGTGTGCTACTGTGCAATAACGCGTATTACTGTATTTTAGCCACCGGATATTCCAACAGTGTTAACGGTAACAACTACACCCTTATTTATAAAAACTCAATTTTTTTCGTTATCTTCATCCAATTGTTTTCCGTTATGGGGCCCACAAATATCTGCGCCGTCGTACGAATATTCCCCGACAGAAAGAATATTCCACAACCACACGAATATTCACCGACCAAAAATAAATATTTTATAACGACTTGCTTATTTTGAAAAATATTCATATATCACCCTTAACTTTAACTTTTTATCAATTTAACCATTTACTAAATAAAAAAATTGAATACTTTTATTTCATAAAATTCGGGGCCTTACAGGTTATGTATAGGGTATGCCTCGTATACAGGTTATTCCAATAGAATAATAAAGAATGGAATAACATAAGGATTTCACCAAGTACAGGGTATGCCGCGTATACAGGTTATGTATAGGGTATGCCTCATATACAGGTTATTCCAACAGAATAAAAAAGAATGGAATAACATAAGGATTTCACCAAGTACAGGGTATGCCGCGTATACAGGTTATGTATAGGGTATGCCTCGTATACAGGTTATTCCAACAGAATAATAAAGAATAGAATAACAGAAGTTCTCTTCATGAATACAAAAGAAATAATATCCCTTACGGGTACAATAAATAATATCTCTTACCGTAAAAGAAACTTGATATCGGAGTAGTGAAGTAGCAGAATACTTTTCTTCTCTCTCTCTAGTTTTCTCTCTCTAGAGTTTCAGTGAATTCGTAAGAAATAATGAAGGAATGAGCTTCTATTTATAGAAAAATAGACTGCATAGTAATTAACTCATGAACGGTCTAGATTGATTTACTTTAATCTGACGGTCCATATTTAAAGCAAAATCTTTTAAATAAAATATAATATATTCTATTTATAATCTAATAAAACGAATAACTTTATAAAAAAAATTTCTATACAAATACTATGCAGGCACTATGCAAATACTATGCATAATAAAATATAATATATTCTAATTATTGTCTAATAAAATAGATAACTTTATAAATGCATTCTGTTTTATATAAAAAGATTTTACTATTAGCCTAATAAAACGAATAACTTTATAAAAGTATTCTGTTTTATATAAAAAGCTTTTCTGTTTTATTACATTAATAATACTAATAAAACAAAATTGAGTGACTTCTCACGTAAGCATCAATAATCAATACCGTGTGCTACTATTCAACCACGCGTATTACTGTACTTTTAACACCGATTGTTTCAATAGTTAACGGTAAAACTTCCGCCGTTATTTTTATAAAAATATTTTTGTCGTTTTCTCAATCTGACAATAATTTTGTTGTGGGGTCCACCAATGATTGTACCATCGTACGAATATTTCCCGACAAAAAGAATATTCCCCGACTAATCGAATATTCCCCGACACAACGAATATTTTTTATCAACTTGCTTACTTTGAAAAAAAAAATTCACATATTACCCTTAACTTTAAACTTTTATCAATTTAACTATTTACCAAAATAGAAAAATTGAATACTTTTATTTCATAAAATTCGGGGTCTCACAATCACCCCTCCTTATGAAATTTCGCCCTCAATATTTACATACGTACCTGATATTCGAAGAGATGAGAATACCTTGCTTTCTTTTCAATTGTACCTTCCCGGTAATTTCCTCGCTATCATGATTTTTCCATTTCTCATCTTCTGTATTTCAAATATCATTCTAGAATATAGCTTCAAAACAAAGGTTAATTGACATATCATAATTTGTCAACTTATCAAGTAAACAATTTCAGCTTAGGTAAGTCACACACTAGCGAAGTATATAAATCGTCTCTCCCCTCCTAATTCTAGACTCTTATCTCCGCCAGCGACCATATTCCTAAGCTTTGATACCAACTGTGACGCCCCCAAAATTAGGTATACATCACTCATTCTGAATCGCCAGATACACATTATAAAAATCAAATACAAACTTCATTTATACAACTGTTGAACTGTCGTGCAGAGTACGACAACAGTTAACTGTGAGTTTTAATACAATATTTTCTCGTAGACAGTATCCAAACTCAAAATGTTACAATGCCATATAAAATACAGCAGCAAATATTTGAAGACCCCAAAGAAGAACGAGAAGATTACTATCATATTCATTCTAATGAGGTGCACTTTTGACGCTTTCAAAGTCGCTATTATTGTTCACCAAAATCAATTATTAAGTGATGTATAAAATACGACACCCACATCTTAGGTCCTCAATACAATTATATATTGTACGTCATATCATTTTAGAATGTATTGATAAACTCCGACAGTCTCGGACCATCACACTATTTTCCTGTTATCCCCGCTCGACCCAGCTATACTCTTATTACCTGAAAGGAGTTGTGAAGCGAAAAGGGTGAGCACAAATAGCCCAGTAAAGAATATCATGGCTAAGATAATTAATTTATCAACAGCCTTTATCAAAATAAATCAGAGATTTAGAACATATGGTAGATAATAAAAGTTTTCAACCATAATTGCAGCGGAATCAACAATCTCTCAGAAGAGTCAAGTAGAACATAATGTCTTCTATCTCCTCTAGATTAAAAGCCCATCGTTGATAATTTATTCATGTAATACTCATCAACAGTTCTTTGTTATACCCAAGGTAAATAGAACTTTCAACACTTGTCTTCACCTGAACCACCAAAGATGTTAGTTAAATTCACAACTCGTATTTATAATAATGTGAATTAACAGTTCCTTCTTCCACAAAGGCTTAATAGAATGTTTACTCAATATCCTTACCCCAAGGTTGAAGATATTCAAATGTAATAACAATGATCATACCAATCAGTTGTCTATCTTTGCACTACGGGCCAAAGATATTCAACTGTAAAATTAATGGCCATGATCATACCAATCAATTGTCTGTCAGTGCACTACGACCAAAGACTTTCAACTGTTAACTAATGGTCATGATCTTGCCAATCACATCATTGAATTATCCATGCACTACGGCCAAAGATATTCGTTAGTATCACTAGTGGTCATGATCATGTCATACACCTATCCATCTTTGCACTACAGGTCAAAGCTATCAAACAACAGATCATATTTGCACTACACGCCTAAGATATTTAACAACATATCATCTTTGCACTACAGGCCAAAGATATACAACTATAAAACCAATAATCAACAGTATAATAAAGAATGGAATAATAAAAGAATTTCACCATGTATGCAGTACTTCGCATAGATAGGTTATTCCAACATAATAATAAAGAATGGAATAACAGAAGAATTTCAGCATGCGTGCGTAATCCGCACAGACAGGTTATTCTAACAGAATAATAAATAATGGAACCAGGTCATTCGTAAACGCACAGACAGGATATTCCAATAGAATAATAAAGAATTGAATAACAACAGACTTCACCATGTATACGGTAATCCGCGTATACAGGTTATTCAAACAGAATAATAAAGAATTGAATAACAACAGACTTCATCAGGTATACGGTAAACCACGGATACAGGTTATTCCAACAGAATAATAAATACAGAATAATAAAGACGGAACCAGGTCCGGTGTAAAACACACAGGCATGATATTCCAACAGAATAATAAAGACGGAATAATATAAGGATTTCACCAAGTACAGGGTATGCCGCGTATACAGGTTTTGTATAGGGTATGCCTCGTATACAGGTTATTCCAACAGAATAATAAAGAATGGAATAACATAAGGATTTCACCAAGTACAGGGTATGTCGCGTATACAGGTTATGTATAGGGTATGCCTCGTATACAGGTTATTCCAACAGAATAATAAAGAATGAAATAACATAAGGATTTCACCAAGTATAAGGTATGCCGCGTATACAGATTATGTATAGGGTATGCCTCGTATACCGGTTATTCCAACAGAATAATAAAGAATAGAATAACAGAAATTCTCTTCATGAATACAAAAGAAATAATATCTCTTACGGGTACAACAAATAATATCTCTTACCGTAAAAGAAACTTGATATCAGAGTAGTGAAGTAGCAGAATACTTTTCTTCTCTCTCTCTAATTTTCTCTCTCTAGAGTTTCAGTGAATTCGTAAGAAATAATGAAGGAATGAGCTTCTATTTATAGAAAAATAGACTGAATAGTAACTAACTCATGAACGGTCTAGATTGATTTACTTTAATCTGACGGTCCATATTTAAAGCAAAATCTTTTAAATAAAATATAATATATTCTATTTATAATGTAATAAAACGAATAACTTTATAAAAGATTTTACTATGCAAACACTATACAGGTACTATACAAACACTATGCATAATAAAATATAATATATTCTAATTATTGTCTAATAAAATAGATAACTTTATAAATGTATTCTGTTTTATATAAAAAGATTTTACTATTAGCCTAATAAAACGAATAACTTTATAAAAGTATTTTGTTTTATATAAAAAGTTTTTCTGTTTTATTACATTAATAATACTAATAAAACAAAACTGAGTGACTTCTCACGTAAGCATCAATAATTAATACCGTGTGCTACTATGCAACCACGTATATTACTGTACTTTTAACGCCGATTGTTTCAACAGTTAACGGTAAAACTTCCGCCGTTATTTTCATAAAAATATTTTTGTCGTTTTCTCAATTCGATAATAATTTCGTTGTGGGGTCCACCAATGATTGTACCGTCGTACGAATATTTCCCGATTAAAAGAATATTCCTCGACTAATCGAATATTTCCTGACACAACGAATATTTTATATCAACTTGCTTACTTTGAAAAAAAAAATTTCACATATTACTCTTAACTTTAAACTTTTATCAATTTAACTATTTACCAAAATAAAAAAATCGAATACTTTTATTTCATAAAATCTGGGGTCTCACAATTACTATGCAGTCTATTTTTCTATAAATAGAAGCTCATTCCTTCTTTATTTCTTACGAATTCACTAAAATTCTAGAGAGAGAAACTATAGAGAGAAAGAAGAAAAGTATTCTACTACTTCACTACTCCGATATCAAATTTCTTTTACGGTAAGGGATATTATTTGTTGTACCCATAAGGGATATTATTTGTTGTACTCGTAAAGGGTATTCTTTCTTTCTTATTCATGAAGAGAACTTCTGTTATTCCATTCTTTATTATTCTGTTGGAATAACCTGTATACGTTGGCTACCCTATACTTGGTAAAATTCTTCTGTTATTACATTATTTATTATTCTGTCGGAATATCCTGTCTGTGCGTTTACGCCGGACCTGGTTCCATTATTTATTATTCTGTTGGAATATCCTGTCTGTGCGTTTACGCCGGACCTGATTCCATTATTTATTATTCTATCGGAATATCCTGTCTGTGCGTTTACGCCGGACCTGGTTCTATTATTTATTATTCTGTCTGAATATCATGTCGGTGCGTTTACGCATGACCTGGTTCCATTATTTATTCTCCTGTTGAAATAACCTGTCTGTGCGGTCTATCGCATGCATGGTGATTTCTTTTGTTATTCCATTCTTTATTATATTCAGTTGGTTAAAGTTTTGACTTTTATACTCTATGAAATTAGTGGAATATCCTTGATATTTGCGCTTCATCTAGTATCTTTTCATGAAAATATTCTTCCGAGCATTCTTGAATTTTAATCCATAAAGCAGTATCATGTTGACAATTTGGACGTTATTGGTTCCTGGATAAATTAATTCTTGAACTTATTTTATTGAATTCTTATATCATTGTCATCATACTCATGCTTATACTATATTGAAAGTCATATGTGGCCTGTAGTGCATAGACGGACTTGGTATGATTATGACCAGGGATTATTCGGTATAATCATAATCGTAATGTTATAAATAATGTGGAAAAAGTCCTCATTGACCCGTAGTGCATTGATGGACAATTTTTGGTATGATTATGGCTATGGATTCTCTTTGGCCGTAGTGTAGAGATGAATTGTTTTATGGCATGATCAGGACCGTTGATAAAAACATGATTATCTTTATCCGTAGTGCATGGATAATTCGTGATCGTGATACTAAAGAATATCCTTGGCCGTAGTGCAGGGGTGATTCGATGATGTGGATTATTTATTAAGCTGCGTCTCAGCGATAAAAGTTATGAAAAATCTTTTAAATCATAAAAGATAGTAGATTTTATTCTCTACTTGACTCTTTTAATGGATTGCTTGATCCGCTGCAGTTAAACTTGATGTCTATTGTTTTTTATCAGTTTAACATTGTTGGAGACTAATGATAATTTATTCTGTATTATCTTAGTCATAATATTTATTACTGGGCTAATTGAGCTCACCCTTTCTTTCACTGTTCTCTTCAGGAAATGAGAATATAGCTGGGACGAGTCGAAGAACGGAGTAATATACCATATAATAGTATTAGTAGTCATCACTATTCTATTAAATAGTGTGACAATAATTGTAATGATGACTCCTTTTGAGTATGGATACTCTCTAGAAGATAATACTTGTATTCAAACTCACAGTTTATGTTTTGTCGTATTGTACACGACAGTTGTATTATTAAGTTGTATTTGAATTCTGTACCATGTATCTGACGACTCAAGATAGGTGATGTATACCTAATTTTGGGGGCGTCACATTTTTTTTATGGGGATGGATGGAGAGAGAGGCTAATGAGTAAATGAGGCATAAGAGTTTTTTTATGAGATAATTATGGAAAAATGTGTGGGAAAGAGTATGAATAACTATGATAAATGATAATTTAAGGGTATTATAGACAATTGAGTACTATATTTAATGTTTTCCAATCATTATCTTAATTCTTGTATCCACCTCTAAAACATTAAATAATTAGGGACGGATGGAATAACATATATATATAGGGTCCGGTTCCTGTAAGGGCTCCCTTACTTTCTTAAAATACGGATTTTTTTTTTGGTTTTTTTTTAAACAACTAAAAAAAAAAGTTTAATATTTTATGTAATTGAAATTTTATCATAATACAGTATTTTGGATGTGATTTGGATACATATAACAAAACAGGTCTGTACAGTCTGTGTAGATCGTACATACATTTTTTGGTATAGGTATCCAAATCACGCCTAAAATATTGTATTATGAAAAAATTCCAGTTCCATAAAATATTAAACTTTTTTTTAGTTGTTTTTTAAAAAAAAAACAAAAAAAAGTAAAAAAAAAAACAAAAAAAAAAGTCTGCAATTTAAGAAAGTATGGGAGCCCTCACCTGATCGGTTCTGTATATATATATATATATATATATATATATATATATGTATAAATTACTTTAGAATTTTTCTTTTTGCCCAATAAAAGGAATTATAAAATCAATTAAAAAATAAATAGGAATCTCCTTACTTTATGAAATTTTACTATATGAATCAATTTTATTAACACTTGATATTAAATTTATCAAGGTTAGAAAATAAATTAAATAAAAGTAGAAAAATATTTTGGTTAAGATAAATAAAATCATTTTAATATTTTAATCTTATGGAGAGTATTCAAGTGGCCGGTCGAAAGCTTGAGCGAGGTGGATGGAGAGGACACACAGAGAGAGTGAGCAACGACGATGGTGCAGAGGGAGAGAAAGCAACGGTAGAGAGAGAGAATGAATTAGAAAGGAAATGTCATCTGGAACGGTTGGTAAATGAAATAGGATTTATTTATTTTCGACGAAATTTCGTCAGTCTTAAGTCTGTCGATTATAAGTTATGTCCGACGCAACATTCTGTCGACCATACATTGTAAGGCCCCAACTTATTATTAATGAAATTAAATTTTCTCAATTTATTATTTTGAAATAGTAAGGGTTGATTTGATTAATGTGGTTAGTTATGGGTAAAACGCGCAAATATTTTAAATAAGCAAGTGATTATAAAGTATTCATTTTTATCGAAGAATATTCGTTTGGTCGTGGAATATTCTTACTGTCGGGAAATATTCGTACGACGGCGCAGCCTTGTGTGGGCCCCATAACGGAAAGCGATTGGATGAAGAAAACGACAAGTATAAGTTGTTTATAAATAACGGCGTAGTTGTTACCGTTAATACTGTTGGAATACCCGGTGGTTAAAACACAGTAATACGCGTTATTGCACAGTAGCACACGGTATTGCACCAATTATTGATTCTGACGTAAGAAGGCACTACTCAATAATTGTTACAGTAATTACTGTTCTGTATTTTATTTTATTGATTCAATAATTACTGCGTTGATATTTTATATTACTGTTGTTTCAATAATTGTCACTACACAGTAGTTTTTATTATCGGAGCAATAATTCATATTATCTGAATAATATTATTAGATAACATTATTGTCAATGTCTAGAAAGTTCTGTCTAAGGAGAGGTTTGGTCACCTAATTGCACGTCAGTAAGGAGAAATCCTTATTGAAAAGCCCCTTCTTTCTTGGGAACTGCCTGGTTATCAGTATTTTCTGTAATATTATTTGTGAATAATTAATTATTGATTTATATGATGAGAAAAATATTCATTTTATGTGGATATAGATGGAGAAAATTTTTAAAGTGACAATTGTGAAAATCGATATTTTATCTTTTCTAATAAAATAATATTTTATTATATTATTATAATATAATAATGATGATATTTTTACAATGAATGTGAGATATATGAGTATATGAGGAGGAAGAGTATTTTGTTGCAATAAATGTTAAAAATATGTTAAACATTTCTTGACTGAAATTTGATTATAGCCTGTAAAATCGCCCGTTTGTGGATTTCGATCAATTTCTGTTTGGAATTTGAAAAAACTTTCTTTTGCAAAGTTGTAGATAATGAAATTTCCTATGAAAAAAAATATATGGTTCAAATTTTTCTGATAAAAGGACTATTTATTATGAATTATTGAAGCTCTGAAATTTTGAAATAATTGATTTTTGGAAGTTTTAATTATTTTTAATATGAAAAACGTTTTTGGTCATTATTGTGGGTCTTGCATGTGATGTAAATGGCTGAATTCAGATCTAAGAAAGTGGGCGTAAGAAATTTGATTATATTATATTAAATTTTTTGCTTTGGTGTTCAAAGCATTTTCCTATAAATAGGGTGCTTAGGTTAAAATTAAAAATTACACCAGAAACTAAAGTTTTTTCTCACTTTCTCTCTCGATATATTGAGCGTATTCTTGTGAGTATTGTGATACTTTGAGTGCTGTAATACGGTGCAAGTTTTCTTCAGCACTATATTCAGTATTCCAACCAGAAGTGTTATTCTTTCGAGGTAAGGGATATTATTATTTTTTAAATGATATTATTTTTTTCAATACCATTATGTCGGAGTATTGGTAAAATTTTTCTTGTGAAATTCTTGTCTTTTAGTGTTAGGGTTACTATTCACGTATACGACACTATTCACGTATACGGCACTATTCACGAATACGGCACTATTCACAAAAAAATTAAATTTTTATTTTTTTGTCCAAAATATCTATTATGGATACTAGCTTTGATTATATCCATATTTTGATCATTCTTGAATTTTACTTCACTATGATTATTTATGAGGTATTTTTGGACATGGATAAACCGAAATACGAATCCTTAATATTTATTATTTTGTTTCACTGGATTCGTTTCCTTTAAAATATTTTTCATCATCCTCAGTCCTAAATGATGATATTACTGAATATCTTTGGCCTGTAGTGCAAAGATGAATGATTTCTGATGAATATCTTTGGCCCGTAGTGCAAAGATGAACAGGTGTTTAGACGAACATGACCAACTAATGAATATCTTTGGCTTGTAGTGCAAAGATGAATATTTGATTCCAGATATATATTGATTAATGTTAGAGGGATAAAATATCGACGATAAACTTTTAAATTCATATATAGAAGATAGTAGATTTCATTCTCTACTTAACTCTTCTAATGAATTATTATTTCCGCTGCGGATATTGATCTGAAACTTGTTGTCTATTGTATTCTATTAAATTTTTTCCTGTTGAAGACTAACGATAATTTGTTCTATATTATCTTAGTCATAATATTCTTTACTGAGCTAGTTGAGATCACCCTTTTCTTTTTTGTTCCATTTTTCTTCTCAGGAGGCGAGAATGTAGCGAGTACTAGTCGGGGTATGGAATGATGGTTCTAAAAGTTATTTTAGTAGTCATCGCTATTTTTGTAAAATAATGTATCAATAATTGTAATGAGGACTTATTTGGGTATGAATATTGTCTAGATGACAATATTTGTATTTAAACTCATAGTTTTTATGTTGTATTAATAAAGTTGTAGTTATTTATGTACCATGTATTTTGACGATTCAGAATGGGTGTTGTATACCTATTTTGGGGGCGTCACATATATACTTTCCGTCAAGTTTATATTTGGCGCAGGAGGGAAGCTTTGGCGCCATAGGGGATATTTATTTTCAACAGAATTTCGTCGCTGATAGATTACTTCCGACGGAATTAATGCCGACTGAATATTCCGTCGAGAATAACATAACATCGACGGATTCTATTCCGTCGGAGATAACTTTTTTTGTTGTAGTGGTTTTAAATACTAATTCAAATTGCTCTAGTTTAATATAGCTTACTTATGTTTCAATATTTTAGTTTGTAGATAATTATGATACAATAGTAAAATAATTTGTTACTATATGATATATGATTGTTAAATATATTAACAAATGATCTGTAGGAGTTTTAATTCAGACTTGTGAAAATCAATATTAGTAAATAATTTCTATAAGAAAAAAATTTGTTATAAAATAATAAGTTACTATAAAATTTTCGAGGATCATAAATAGTGTTTTTGGTTCTAGTTAAATTCTAGATTTAAAAAGTATTTTAATAGTAATTAATAAAATAAAATCAAGTGACTTTAAAAGTATTTTAATAGCAATTAAATTTTAGCCTCATACCAAAGACTAAGGATCAAGAAAAATTAATTTTGTCTTATTATATATATGTATATAGAAGAACAAATAACCTAATTTGAACTCTAATGACTAAAACTTAATTAACAAATTATAAGACATTATCTATGTTACAAAGTATAAGATTAATTTTCATTTTTTAAAATCAATTTAAAATATTTTTACAATTTAAAATTGACACGAATTCTTTTAACATTATATAATAAAATTATGAAAACCTTAAATAAACTAGCTAAAAAGTACTATAATTATAATATTTATTATTTTTAGAAGTAAACGAATCATCATTTTTGAATTTAAAAATATCTAATATTCACTTTGAAAAATTAATTTTGATATTATATTTTAAACTGATAAAATATATTTTTAAAAATAATTTTATGATTCCAAATAAGCTCTTTGTATTAACGAAGATTTTTTACATTTTTGTGTGACGGTGTGATATTAGAAATAATATTAGAGAGAATTTTTTGTGCATCAAAATTTTAAGGAAAATGATATAGATTGGATTTTACATGTTGATTTTTTTTATTATAAGTTACGTAAATAAATTTAATTAATAATATTTTTGTTATTTATTTAATACACAGAATTAATTTTATAATCATATCCAATCCTATATATTAAAATCTTTTGCAATATACAACATGTGTCAAATTTTAAAGTGAATTTTCTTTGCGGAGACGTGATGGCATGGAGTTTCACTTTGAGGAGTAATAAATTTTTTGGTATGGAGTATAAAATATAGTAACTTTTCAATCATAAAAACTGCATGAGATGGGGGATTCTGTCGCTCAAAATTTGAATTCTCTTTGTTACTTTAAGACCAGGTCTATGATTCTTGAAACGATCAAAATCAAAATCAAAATAGAGAACCAGAAAAAGAGAAAGCGAAAGAGATAAAGAACAAGCAGAATGAGTCACTTTGTTTCCACTTTAGACAAAGATCATAAAAGCTACCGGTAATTAATTAATACTGTATGCTATTTCATCATTTTTTTAAGACATGAACACTCTCTATCCACAGAACTTAAAAAGCTCCAATGGTGGGTGGGTGTTGCAGTTGTTATCTATCTACTGATCAACAACAATTAAACAAAAAAAAAAAAAGAGAAAATCAATCCAATATTCTAACTTAATTCAACACAGAAGATCCATTAATTGCATCAACTCAATTCAAAGGGTGGGGGGGTGGAGGGGTGGGGGAGGGGGGAAATGTTGAAAAGAAACTCCCTTTAGCAGAGGCAATTGCTTTATTTGGGAAACACAAAGGCTGAAGCCACTTCATAAAAAAGCCAATCCAAAAATAAAACAAAGGCATCCATATTCATTCACATAACCTGGCTTGGCTTGGCTTGGCTAGCTAAACAAATTTCCTTCTAAAATCTAATTAAAACTTCACAAACAAATAGTAGCTGGAGCATTTCTTCGTTTCCTCCTCAATGCTGAACAAAACTTTTATCATGTAGATATTGTCTTTTATGCAAGCTTTTAAGCTCGATCAGGCGGTTGTGTGGACTTCCCTGCTCTTCTGAAGTAGAAAAATGTTGTATACATATGAGAAATAAAGAGAAAATGATGCCGATGCATGGCAAGCGGATTGAAATTTAACCAAAAGACTAAGCTACCCTTCAAGAAATTACAGTAGATATCTGGTCCCCTGTTTTTCTTAGAATTGTAGTATAAAAACAATGAAAGAAAGACTGGTTTCTAAAGAAGCTTAATTTGACAAAGACAAAAATCATCATAAGTACTTTTATGGCATTAATTAACAACAAATGTAAGTTGCTCATAATGCTTCTTTACCAAACTAACACAATAAAACAACATAAAAGAGGAGAAATAGCGACAAAACCAAACAGAAATGTCGATATATTGTATATAAAATAGTGTGTGGAGAATTAATGTACTATACCTGTTGTGAATAGGATCAGGCCCATTAGGTACTCTTCTCTTGCTAACATAATTAAGATCAAAATGGCGATGACCAGCACGCCTCTGTTTTTCTATCGGCTTCAAGAGCTCAAAACTTCCGGTTGATGGAACTGTAATTGTAGCCATTTGTCTTGTTTGACAGCTTATAATCCCAAGAAATAGGAAAAAGAGAACCCCCACTAACAAAACAACTCCCAGTGAACCCCCAGAAACCCTACCACTGCTGACCATGATTTATCTCTCTTCTTCTTTATATACTCTCCACAAGACAGACTTGCGGGCCATTGAGAATGAGATTTATGAACAAATACGAGGTTGAAACAATCATCACCATTTGGAGCTCTAAATAGAAACAAGCAGAACAAGAAGATATATATAGATATAGATAGAAAGGAAAAGCAATTCAAGGAAATAAGGAGAGTTAAGATTTTTTTGAAAGAGGGATTGGCTTTCTTTATAAGTGGAACATTAGAAACAATCATGTTGTAACACCCCACTCTCATATTACGTATAAAAAAATAAGTTATTACTAATAGTACATTCAACCATAATTTTTTGGGTGATTATGTAATGGTTAAGATGATATAAGAAGATACTATTGTGTCAGTAGTTTAATAATTTATTTGGATGGATTTAATTCAATTCGGACTTAGGATTTGACCCGAGATTTGTTTCGAACTCGGAATTTGACCCGGATTGTAAGACCCCAACTTTTTATAAATGAAATTGAATTTCCTCTATTTATTATTTTGAAATAGTAAGTGTTGATTTGATTAATGCGGTAAGTTATGGGTAAAATGCGCAAATATTTTTGTTAACGCCAAGATCTGCTGCCACGTCCCAATCACGTAAGACGTCCTGATCCTGCACAATAAACACAGTCAACACCAAAAGCTTGACAGCTTCGACCGTCGGGGGATAGCTCTGGCGTGAGAGTCAGTACAGGCGATCACAAGGTTAACAATGGAGGATAAAAATATCTAGTGTATTGAGAGAGATAAAATTATCAGTTACCTTTACTTGGACGACCTCCTTGCTGTCATATACTCTCTAACCCGGTTTACCATGCCACCCACTACCGTCTGACACCAACCATCTGATCATACTGATCTCAGCCGACTGCATGCAGCTCACTCACTACTTCCAGTCACTGTTTTTCACCTCCGGCCGACTAAGAATCCCATCCACATTAATGCATGACAGAAATTTTGGTCAACAGCTATATTATCCATCATTACTAGTCAAAGTAAGATATTTAGATAGTTAGTGGATCAATCCAATCAATTTAGCCCAAATCTTTCAAGATCCAACCAAGTGAATACACTAAATTGGCC
Source organism: Panax notoginseng (assembly GCA_016801055.1). Lineage (NCBI taxonomy): Eukaryota > Viridiplantae > Streptophyta > Magnoliopsida > Apiales > Araliaceae > Panax > Panax notoginseng. The sequence continues at coordinate 165,307 of CM029012.1, forward strand.
CAACTGGCCAAACCCAATGGAGATGACACAAGAGATTAACCAAATAAATAGGCACAATCCATTCGACCTAATATGAAAAAATATCATGACCCAACAATCTTAAATAAGCAAGTGGTTATAAAATATTCATTTTTGCCGGAAAATGTTCGTTTGGTCATAGAATATTCTTACTGTAAGGGAATATTCGTACGACGGCGCAACCTTGTGTGGACCCAATAACGGAAAGCGATTGGATGAAGAAAACGACATGTGAAACCCCAGATTTTATGAATAAATATTTAATTTTTCTCGAAATAATTTTTTTTTATATTATGGTGTGGATTTGATATAATAGTTATGGGTAGTATTTATAAATTTTGTAAAGTATCCAAGTTGTCATATAATATTTGATTGGTCGGGGAATATTCTTTTTAACAGGGAATATTCGTACAACGACACAATCATTGGTGGACCCCACAACGGAATTATTGTCGGATTGAAAAAACGATAAAAATATTTTATTAAAAATAACGACGAAAGTTTTACCATTGATACTGTTGAACTACTCGGTAGTAAAAGTACAGTAATACGTGTGGTTGCATAGTAGCACACGGTATTAATTATTAATGTTTATGTGAGAAGTCACTCAGTTTGATTCCATTATTGTCAGTTAATAATATGAATTATTTAGCGATAATGACGTTTTGTTTTATTCGTATTATTAACGTAATAAAACAGAAACATCTTTTTATATAAAACAGAATACTTTATTAAAGTTATTCTATAAATAGAATATATTATATATTATTTAAAAGATTTTTCTTTAAATATGGACCGTCAGATTAAAGTAATCAATCTGGACCGTTCATGGATTAGTTACTATGCATTCTATTTTTCTATAAATAGCAGCTCATTCCTTCATTATTTCTTACGAATTCACTGAACTCTAGAGAGAGAAACTGTGACGCCCCCAAAATTAGGTATACATCACCCATCTTGGGTCGTCAGATACATAGTACAGAATACAAATACAACTGATTAATACATCTGTCGTGTACAATACGACAAAACATAAACTGTGAGTTTGAATACAAATATTATCTTCTAGAGAGTATTCATACTCAAAAGGAGTCCTCATTACATTTATTAACACACCATTACATAGAATAGTGAGGACTACTAACTAATACTATCATTCGGACCATCACTCCATACCCCGACTTGTCCCAGCTACGTTCTCATTTCCTGAAGAGAACAGTGAAAGAAAGGGTGAGCTCAACTAGCCCAGTAAGAAATATTATGACTAAGATAATGCAGAATAAATTATCATTAGCCTTCAACAATGTTAAACTGATAAAATATAATAGACATCAAGTTTAACTGTAGCGGAACAAGCAATCCATTAAAAGAGTCAAGTAGAAAATAAACTCTACTATCTTTTATGATTTAAAAGGTTTTTCAACACTGTGATCGCTGAGACTCAGCTTAATAAAATAATCCACATCATCGAATCACCCCTGCACTACGGCCAAGGATATTCGTGTATTCATTAATGGTCATGATCATGCCAACAACTGTCCATCAATGCACTACGGGCCAATGAGGACTTTTACCACATCATTTGTAACATTACGGTCATGATTATACCGAATAATCCCTGGTCATAATCATACCAAGTCCATCTATGCACTACAGGCCACAGATGACTTTCAACATTTTATAAACATGAGGATGATGACAATGATATAAGAATTCAATAAAACAAGTTCAAGAATTAATTTATCCAGGAATTAACAACGTCCAAATTGTCAACATGATACTGCATTGTGGAGTAAAATTCAAGAACGCTTAGAAGAATATTTTCTTGAAAAGATACTGGATGAAACGCAACTATCAAGGATATTCCACAAATTTCATGGAGTATAGAAGTCAAAACTTAACCAACTGAGTACAATAAAGAATGGAATAACAAAAGAAATCACCATGCATGCGATAGACCGCACAGACAGGTTATTCCAATAGAATAATAAATAATGGAACCAGGTCCGGCGTAAACGCACAGACAGGATATTCCGACAGAATAATAAATAATGGAACCAGGTCCGGTGTAAAACACACAGACAGGATATTCCAACAGAATAATAATAAAACGGAACCAGGTCCGGTGTAAAACACACAGACAGGATGTTCCAACAGAATAATAAACGGAACCAGGTCCGGTGTAAAACACACAGACAGGATGTTCCAACAGAATAATAGAAGAATGTCACCAAGTATAGGGTAGACCGCATATACAGGTTATTCCAACAGAATAATAAGAAATGGAATAACAGTTCTCTTCATGAATAAGAAAGAATAACACCCCTTACCTTAAAAGAACTGGATATTGGAAAAGTGATGTAGCAGAATACTTTTATTCTCTCTCTCTCTTATTCTCTCTATACTTTCTCTCTCTATAGCTTGAATGAATTCGTGAAAAATAATGAAGCCCTAGGCCTCTATTTATAGAAAAACTGAGGGTGGCTCTTGGTCTTAACGAAGGGTCAAATGACTCTTGGTCTTAACGAAGGGTCAAATGACTCTTGGTCTTAACGAAGGGTCAAATGACTCTTGGTAATATTGAAGGGACAACTACTATTGACGAAAGTAATTACTATTGACCAAGGTAAATACTATTGACGAAGGTAATTACTATTGACCAAGGTAAATACTATTGACCAAGGTAAATACTATTGACGAAGGTAATTACTATTGACCAAGGTAAATACTATTGACGACGGTAATTACTATTGACGACGGTAATTACTATTGACGACGGTAATTACTATTGACGAAGAGACTCTTAGATGATGACATATGGCCCCCCATAAAATAACCAAACTTACCACAACGTCTCAATAATATAACATATTATACAGATGATACTATGACAATAATTTAAGAGATATGATGCAGCAATTACTGTAGCAATAATTGAGTATAGCTGAGTGACTTCTCACGTAAGCATCAATAATCAATACCGTGTGCTACTATGCAACCACGCGTATTACTGTACTTTTACTACCGAGTAGTTCAACAGTTTTAACGGTTTTAACGGTAACACCTCAGCCGTTATTTTTTTATAGAAAGATAATTCTGTCGTTTTCTCAATCCGACAATAATTCCGTTGTGGGGTCCACCAATGATTGTGCCGTCGTACGAATATTTCCCGACAAAAAGAATATTCTCCGACCAAACGAATATTTTATAACAACTTGCTTACTTTGCAAAATTTATAATTATTACCCACAACTATAACATTATATCAAATTGACTCCATAATATTCAAAAATGATATTTATAGAAAATTCATCTTTATTTATAAAAGTTGGGGTCTTACAACCTCCCCTTCTTATGAAATTTCGCCCTCGAAATTAGGGTACGTACCTGGTATGTCGAAGAGGTAAGGATACCTTGATTTCATTTCTGATTCTAACTCCCAAGTCATTTCTTCAACATCGTGGTTTCTCCACAAAACTTTAACTTGAGGTATAACCTTGGAGCGTAGAATATGTTCCTTCTTATCCAAGATTTGAACAGGAACTTCTTCATACGTCAAATCCTCCGCTATTTCGTCCGGTTCTAACTCAATAATGTGGTTCGGGTCTTCCACATATTTGCGTAACATGGATATGTGGAAAACGTTATGAACACGAGACATACTTGGCGGTAAAGCGAGTCTATAAGCCACAGTTCCTACTCGATCGAGGATTAAAAATGGACCGATGAATCGAGGATTTAGCTTTCCTCTCTTTCCAAATCTCGTAACACCTTTCCATGGAGCAACACGTAAGAACACATGATCTCCTACATCAAATTCCACGTCCTTTCGATGAAGATCAGCATAACTCTTTTGTCGATCTTGTGAGGTTTTTATACGTTGTCGGATCGTTTGAATCTTTTCTGTAGTCATACGTACCAACTCCGGTCCCAACAACGTTGCTTCGCCCACCTCATCCCAGCATACTGGAGAACGACATTTTCTTCCATACAATGCTTCGAATGGAGCCATGCCAATACTTGCTTGATAACTGTTGTTGTAGGAAAACTCCACCAATGGTAAGAACTTGTCCCAACTTCCCTTGAAGTCAAAGACACAGAGTCTTAATAGATCTTCAAGAGTTTGAATAGTCCTCTCTGATTGTCCGTCCGTCTGAGGATGATATGCTGAACTAAATCGTAACTCCGTGCCCATAGCTTTTTGTAAACTAACCCAAAATCGTGAAGTGAATCTTGGGTCTCGATCAGAAACTATGGATACTGGCATACCATGCAGTCTTACAATCTCGTTTATGTACATACGAGCAAGACGTTCAAGTGTATAAGTTTCTCGTATCGGTAAGAAATGAGCAGACTTGGTCAATCTATCAACAATGACCCAAATCGCATCAATACCTTGAGAAACCCTAGGAAGACCGGTAACGAAATCCATGGTGATGTGCTCCCACTTCCATTCTGGAATTTCAAGTGGTTGCAATGGACCTTTTGGTACTTGATGCTCCGCTTTGACTCGTTGACAAGTTAGACACCTTGAGATAAACAACGCTATCTCTCTCTTCATATTGCTCCACCAAAATGTATGACGAAGATCATGATACATTTTGGTACTTCCAGGATGGATTGCAAACGGTGTGTTATGCGCCTCCATCATGATTTCATACTTTAAATCAGGGTTGTTAGGAACACAAAGTCTGGAGTTGACTCGAAGTATTCCTTCTTCATCGATTCTTGCTTCTGGCATAGAACCTTCTTGCACTTTCTTCCTCATACGCATCAGCTCCAGGTCTGTAGCTTGAGCAGCTTTAACTTTATCGATTAAAGTCGGTTCTACTCGTATATTCGCCATCATCACATGGGTCCCTGGAGTCTTCAACTCTATCTTCATCCTTTGCAAGTCACACAAAATGGACCTTTGCGTTGTTAATATTGCACTTGTACCCGCATATGATCTTCTACTCAATGCGTCAGCTACCACGTTCGCTTTTCCAGGATGTTATTGAATGGTACGATCGTAATCTTCAACAGCTCGAGCCAACGTCTTTGGCGCATAATACGTTCGTTTTAGTTGAAGAAATATTTGAGGGTTTAAGAAATAGGTTTTGTACTGGGGTCAATACAAAATTCAATTTTACGCTCTGGGGTAGGCTAAGAAGTCTTCAAGAATACGTCAAGAAATTTATTAACAATAGAAATATCGTTCAAAACTGTGACTCTCATCCCAGACTTGGATAACACGTCACATTGATACCTATCAGCTTGCCATCGTCATTTACAACGTCTCCTACGGAAAGTCTGGTTTCGGTGCATTCCCCACCAGGAAGTCAACAATGAAAGGAATGAGGATCCTTACTTATGGCTTGATATGATAATGATTGACTTTAGTGGTTTGGTTGCTTGAATTCGCATAACAGGTTGGTTAGGAATATGAAAATTAACAACCTTACGAAAAGCATAATGGGTAGTTAACCAATCGTTTCCAAAAATCACATATCGACAGGTAACGTGAAAGTGTCGATTTGAATCAAACAAGATTTATAATTAGTAGAGTTAACGAAGGTTTCTCCTAACAGAGTTTCAACAAATAAGTCAAGCCTAATATTTTTTTTTTTTTTAAAGGGCCAAGTTTAAACGTTGAACACAACTAGGTGAAATACAAGAGTGGGTAGAACCAGTATTGAATAAGGTACAAACTTCGCAAGGGTTTATGATTAGCTTACCCGCGATAACTTTATTTGGGTTCCTCACTTGTTGGGAAGTCATGACAACCGCTCTCCCTTGAACTACCCGGCTTTGACTTGTCTGGGGTAGCATTTGATGTCATCTCTATCGTTGGAATTGACTTTAATATCGGACATATTCCACCCTCAACTGCTTCATCGTACTCCTGCTTCATAATCTGAATCATCAATCTTCGATCCATGTCGAGTTCAGATTGACCGCTCTGTACAGGGTAATTCAAAACTCGATGTTGGGTTCTCCCAATTGCTGTCCAAAAAGAGAAATGTATATCATCTATTTTAGCCTTTTTGGATCGGACATCTCTTTCTACAATATCAGCACGTCGTGCGGCTTTTACCCATGCATCCTTCATTCTCACTCGTTCAGTTGTTTCTTCTTTCAGCTGATCCTTGATATTTGAATTCTCAGATTCCAACTTTAATATCTTACACTCTGCCAAAGCGTGATTTTGTTCGAGCAACACATATCGGGTAACACAATTTTGAATCGTTACATCTCTTTGCTCCACGACCGCCTGTTGTTCTTCAGCATGCTCTTCTAACTCATGAACACGATTTTGTAATTCTAAGTTTTGATCATAAATTTCTTCTAACCAATTCTCCTCAGGTTCCTCTTCGTCCTCTTCTTCCTCTTCTTCCTCGCTCTCAGCTGCTACCTCTGCCACTAGCTCGGGTGCAACTATTAATTCTTCACTTACCACATAGATATCTCTAATTTCTTCTTCGCCTGATATTACATTATCCTGGTTGGTGATTAGAGATGCCACGGTCTCATTCACTCCAATGTTGACATTTTCAGCTGCCATTTTCAAATACTGCCACAAAACAAGGGTTAATTAACATGTCACATATTATCAATATGCTTTGACCGACCAATTAAATACAAAATAAACTTAGGTAGGTCATACTAGCGAAGGAATTCCCCGTCTCTCCCCTCCTAGTTCTATTCTCACATCTTAGCCAGGGATCATATCCCTAAGCTCTGATACCAACTGTGACGCCCCCAAAATTAGGTATACATCACCCATCTTGGGTCGTCAGATACATAGTACAGAATACAAATACAACTGATTAATACATCTGTCGTGTACAATACGACAAAACATAAACTGTGAGTTTGAATACAAATATTATCTTCTAGAGAGTATTCATACTCAAAAGGAGTCCTCATTACATTTATTAACACACCATTACATAGAATAGTGAGGACTACTAACTAATACTATCATTCGGACCATCACTCCGTACCCCGACTTGTCCCAGCTACGTTCTCATTTCCTGAAGAGAACAGTGAAAGAAAGGGTGAGCTCAACTAGCCCAGTAAGAAATATTATGACTAAGATAATGCAGAATAAATTATCATTAGCCTTCAACAATGTTAAACTGATAAAATATAATAGACATCAAGTTTAACTGTAGCGGAACAAGCAATCCATTAAAAGAGTCAAGTAGAAAATAAACTCTACTATCTTTTATGATTTAAAAGGTTTTTCAACACTGTGATCGCTGAGACTCAGCTTAATAAAATAATCCACATCATCGAATCACCCCTGCACTACGGCCAAGGATATTCGTGTATTCATTAATGGTCATGATCATGCCAACAACTGTCCATCAATGCACTACGGGCCAATGAGGACTTTTACCACATCATTTGTAACATTACGGTCATGATTATACCGAATAATCCCTGGTCATAATCATACCAAGTCCATCTATGCACTACAGGCCACAGATGACTTTCAACATTTTATAAACATGAGGATGATGACAATGATATAAGAATTCAATAAAACAAGTTCAAGAATTAATTTATCCAGGAATTAACAACGTCCAAATTGTCAACATGATACTGCATTGTGGAGTAAAATTCAAGAACGCTTAGAAGAATATTTTCTTGAAAAGATACTGGATGAAACGCAACTATCAAGGATATTCCACAAATTTCATGGAGTATAGAAGTCAAAACTTAACCAACTGAGTACAATAAAGAATGGAATAACAAAAGAAATCACCATGCATGCGATAGACCGCACAGACAGGTTATTCCAATAGAATAATAAATAATGGAACCAGGTCCGGCGTAAACGCACAGACAGGATATTCCGACAGAATAATAAATAATGGAACCAGGTCCGGTGTAAAACACACAGACAGGATATTCCAACAGAATAATAATAAAACGGAACCAGGTCCGGTGTAAAACACACAGACAGGATGTTCCAACAGAATAATAAACGGAACCAGGTCCGGTGTAAAACACACAGACAGGATGTTCCAACAGAATAATAGAAGAATGTCACCAAGTATAGGGTAGACCGCATATACAGGTTATTCCAACAGAATAATAAGAAATGGAATAACAGTTCTCTTCATGAATAAGAAAGAATAACACCCCTTACCTTAAAAGAACTGGATATTGGAAAAGTGATGTAGCAGAATACTTTTATTCTCTCTCTCTCTTATTCTCTCTATACTTTCTCTCTCTATAGCTTGAATGAATTCGTGAAAAATAATGAAGCCCTAGGCCTCTATTTATAGAAAAACTGAGGGTGGCTCTTGGTCTTAACGAAGGGTCAAATGACTCTTGGTCTTAACGAAGGGTCAAATGACTCTTGGTCTTAACGAAGGGTCAAATGACTCTTGGTAATATTGAAGGGACAACTACTATTGACGAAAGTAATTACTATTGACCAAGGTAAATACTATTGACGAAGGTAATTACTATTGACCAAGGTAAATACTATTGACCAAGGTAAATACTATTGACGAAGGTAATTACTATTGACCAAGGTAAATACTATTGACGACGGTAATTACTATTGACGACGGTAATTACTATTGACGACGGTAATTACTATTGACGAAGAGACTCTTAGATGATGACATATGGCCCCCCATAAAATAACCAAACTTACCACAACGTCTCAATAATATAACATATTATACAGATGATACTATGACAATAATTTAAGAGATATGATGCAGCAATTACTGTAGCAATAATTGAGTATAGCTGAGTGACTTCTCACGTAAGCATCAATAATCAATACCGTGTGCTACTATGCAACCACGCGTATTACTGTACTTTTACTACCGAGTAGTTCAACAGTTTTAACGGTTTTAACGGTAACACCTCAGCCGTTATTTTTTTATAGAAAGATAATTCTGTCGTTTTCTCAATCCGACAATAATTCCGTTGTGGGGTCCACCAATGATTGTGCCGTCGTACGAATATTTCCCGACAAAAAGAATATTCTCCGACCAAACGAATATTTTATAACAACTTGCTTACTTTGTAAAATTTATAATTATTACCCACAACTATAACATTATATCAAATTAACTCCATAATATTCAAAAATGATATTTATAGAAAATTCATCTTTATTTATAAAAGTTGGGGTCTTACAGAAACTATAGAGAGAAACTATAGAGAGAGAGAATAAGAGTATTCTGCTACTTAACTACTTCCTTATTTCACCTCTTCTTTAAAACGGTAAGGGGTGTTATTCTTTCTTATTCATGAAGAGAACTGTTGTTATTCCATTTCTTATTATTCTGTTGGAATAACCTGTATACGCGGATCTACCCTATATTTGGTGACATTCTTCTATTATTCTGTTGGAACATCCTGTCTGTGTGTTTTACACCGGACCTGGTCCCGTCTTGTTATTATTCTGTTGGAATATCTTGTCTGTGTGTTTTACACCGGACCTAGTTCCATTATTTATTATTCTGTCGGAATATCCTGTCTGTGTATTTTACATCGGACCTGGTTCCATTATTTATTATTCTGTCGGAATATCCTGTCTGTGCGTTTACGCCGGACCTGGTTCCATTATTTATTATTCTGTTGGAATAACCTGTCTGTGCGGTCTATCGCATGCATGGTGATTTTTTTTGTTATTCCATTCTTTATTGTACTCAGTTGGTTAAGTTTTGACTTCTATACTCCATGAAATTTGTGGAATATCCTTGATAATTGTGGTTCATCCAGTATCTTTTCATGAAAATATTCTTCTAAGTATTCTTGAATTTTACTCCACAATGCAGTATCATGTTGACAATTTGGACGTTGTTAATTCTTGGATAAATTAATTCTTGAACTTGTTTTATTGAATTCTTATATCATTGTCATCATCCTCATGTTTATAAAATGTTGAAAGTCATATGTGGCCTGTAGTGCATAGATGGACTTGGTATGATTATGACCAGGGATTATTCGGTGTAATCATGACTGTAATGTTACAAATGATGTGGTAAAAGTCCTCATTGGCCCGTAGTGCATTGATGGACAGTTGTTGGCATGATCATGACCATTAATGAATACACGAATATCCTTGGCCGTAGTGCAGGGGTGATTCGATGATGTGGATTGTTTTATTAAGCTGAGTCTCAGCGATAGTAGTGTTGAAAAACCTTTTAAATCATAAAAGATAGTAGAGTTTATTTTCTACTTGACTCTTTTAATGGATTGCTTGTTCCGCTACAGTTAAACTTGATGTCTATTATATTTTATCAGTTTAACATTGTTGAAGGCTAATGATAATTTATTCTGCATTATCTTAGTCATAATATTTCTTACTGGGCTAGTTGAGCTCACCCTTTCTTTCACTGTTCTCTTCAGGAAATGAGAACGTAGCTGGGACAAGTCGGGGTACGGAGTGATGGTCCGAATGATAGTATTAGTTAGTAGTCCTCACTATTCTATGTAATGGTGTGTTAATAAATGTAATGAGGACTCCTTTTGAGTATGAATACTCTCTAGAAGATAATATTTGTATTCAACTCACAGTTTATGTTTTTGTCGTATTGTACACGATAGTTGTATTAGTAAGTTGTATTTGTATTCTGTACCATGTAAGTGGCGACCCAAGATGGGTGACGTATACTTAATTTTGGGGGCGTCACAGTTGGTATCAGAGCTTTGGGATATGATCCCTGGCTAGGATGTGAGAATAGATCTAGGAGGGGAGAGACGGTGAATTCCTTCGCTAGTATGACCTACCTAAGTTTATTTGGTATTTAATTGGTCGGTCAAAGTATATGGATAATATGTTATATGTTAATTAACCCTTGTTTTGTTGCAGTATTTGCAAATGACATCCGAAAATGTTGAGATAAACAATGAAGCACATGAGACCATTGAATCACCAACGATCAATGCTCAGGGTAATGTGCAACCAGAGGACAATAATCCTCATGAAAATAATAACACCGATGAAATGGTGAATGATGGGATGGTCAGAGACTTTATGCAATTCATGCAACAACAAAATAACTCTCGGACGGTCACCGCTAAGCAATTCAAGGAGCTAGGACCACCGGAGTTTTTGGGAAAGCCAGAACCACTTAAGGCGGAGACGTGGTTAAAGCAGATCACCAAGATATTTGATGTCTTGGGATGCTCCGAGGAGCAAAAGGTTCCCTTTGCCACCTTTATGTTGCGTGAAGAGGCAGATTACTGGTGGGAATCTGTAAAACGTACCAAGCCTGACGCACTCAAGATGTCTTGGGAGAAGTTCCAAGAACTGTTCAATGACAAGTACTTTCCCGAAAGTATTCGTCACATGAAGGAGGTGGAATTTATCAAGTTGGAGCAAAACAACATGACTGTAAGACCCCGAATTTTATGAAATAAAAGTATTCAATTTTTCTTATAATTACTATTCAGTAAATGGTGAAATTGATAAATATTAAAATTAAGGGTGATATATGAATTTTTTTCAAAATAAACAAGTGGTTATAAAATATTCATTGTTGTCGGGGAATATTCGTTTGGTCGTGGAATATTCTTTCTGTCGTGGAATATTCGTACGACGGCGCAGACATTTGTGGGCCCCATAACAGAATAACTGTCGGATGAAGATAACGACAAAAATTGAGTTTTTATAATTAACGGCGTAGTTGTTATCGTTAACACTGTTGGAATACCCGGTGGTTAAAATACAGTAATACGCGTGTTTGCACAGTAGAACACGGTTTTACACAGTATTTTTGAATTATTAATCCTTACGTAAGAAGGCACTACTCAATAATTGTTACAGTAATTACTGTTCAATATTTTATTTTATTGATTCAATAATTGCTACGTTGAAATTTTATATTATTGTTGTGCAATAATTGTCACTGCACAGTATTTCTCCATTATCAGATCAATAATTCATATTATTTAAATAATATTATTAGATAGCATTATTGACAATGTCTAGAAAGTTCTGTCTAAGGAGAGGTTTGGTCATTTAATTGCGCGCCAGTAAGGAGAAATTCTTATTGGAAAGCCCCCTCTTTCCTGGGAACGGCCTGGTTGCCATAAATGTGATTCTGTAATATTATTTGTGAATAATTAATTATTGATTCATATGATAAGAAAATATTTATTTTATGTGGATATAAATGAGGGATATATTTTTGTGGTTAAAAAATGAAGGAGTTAATGTTGAGATTTTTATCCGTATTTTTGTCGGAATGGAGGTATTAAAAATCAGGGTTTTTGAGATATTTTACGGGGGTTATAATTTTTAATCCGACCGTTGGATCGTGGTAATATTTGGATATGTTATACATATATAAGTTGAGTATATGTCCACAAATTTTGAACCGTTAAAAATGAACGTATGATTTATTATGAATTTTACGAGATGACTGGTTCAGAAATTGTTGAATTTTCGGAGTTTATCATTTTGGTGGAAAATTCTAGAATTGGTGGGCCCCACTTGTGGTTAGTGAAGAAATGTGCTGAATTATATTTCAAATGTGGTGGGTGGGAATAGTAGCAGGTAAAGCCATCAGGTTGCAGGTCAAACCTACCAAAATTTTCCTATAAATAGAGGGCTAAGTTAGAATTGAAAATCACACCAGAAACATAAGCTTTCTCTCTTTCTCTCTCTAGATTATTGAGTGTATTTTGTGAGTATTTAGATACTTGGTGAGTTGCTATTCATCAGTGCAAGTTTCCTTCAGCCTTATACCGATCAGAAGTACTGCTCTTTTGAGGTAAGGGATAGTAAGGGATAGTAAGGGATTGTAAGGGATAGTAAGGGATATTATTTTCTTCTTAAATGATATTATTTTCTTCAATATCATTATGCTGAAATATTGATATGAGTTTTTATCAAATTTAGAACTTTTTGTGTCGGGGTTACTATTCATGAGTTACGAATATTACTCTTGAGATTAAAACTATATGTTGATCATATTATTTTTATCATCATATATAACATTTTTATAACCCTGATGTTGAAATTCTCTTTCACTGGAGTGTAAAGATGGGTAGATTATTGGTATGATCATGACTAGGATTCTCTTTGGCCTGTAGTGCAAAGTTGAATTGTGACTGGTATGATCATGACCATTGAATTTATAATTGAATATCTTAAGCTTAAGTGCAAAGGTGAATTGATCAACATGGTTATAATTATTGTTTATATAAATTCTGAAATGATTATATATTTCTTTGAGATATGAATATATTTGGCCTGTAGTGCAAATATGAATTGTTGATGAATATCTTTGGCATGTAGTGCAAAGATGGCCTGTTGATGAATATCTTTGGCCTGTAGTGCAAAGATGAACTGTTGTTGAATATCTTTGGCCCATAGTGCAAAGATGGTTTGTTGATGAATATCTTTGGCCCGTAGTGCAAAGATGGTTTGTTGATGAATATCTTTGGCCCGTAGTGCAAAGATGGATTTGTTAGTATGATTATAAACAGGAACTGTAATTTGGTATAACCATGATCTTTGATGTTTCAGGTAAAGACAGGTGATGAAAATATTCTTCGTCTTGGGTGCGAAGAAAAATTTATAGTCACAATTATGATTATGAGTTATTCATATGATTGTGGAAAGGAACTGTTGAGTGATGTTACATGGATAAAACATTGTTGATGGATTTTTAACATGGAGAAGATAATAGACTTTATAGTCTATTTGACTCTTCTAATGGATTGCTCGTTCCGCTGCAACTATGGTTGAAATTTTTATCATTTACCATATGTTCTAAATCTCTGATTTATTATTGATGAAGGCTATTGATAATTTAATTATCTTTAGTCATGATATTCTTTACTGAGCAAGTTGTGCTCACCCTTTTGCTTCACAATTCCTTTCAGGTAATAAGAGTGTAGCTGGGTCGAGCGAGGGTAACGGGAAAATAGAACGGTGGTCTCTAGCTGTGGAGGTTCTCCCGAAGCAGTATAGAAAAGTTCATTTAGTAATTATATTTGGTGAATCCAATAGGGTAAGGTGTACCCAACGTTGGAAGGGTGGTTTGCCACTATCATACAAGATGTCTAACGACATACAACCTCGTGTCATCATAAGACAAGGATGTGCTCATCCACTTGCTGGGTATATATACGAGCACTACCTATATAATCTTGGTGTTTGTTTAAAGTATAATTCTCAATTGGAGACAGTAGAGATAATGATATGTCAAGAGAAGACTCACCATTGGGAAGAATATGATAGTAATCTTTTCGTTTTTCTATGGGGTCTATTGGGTCAACCAAGGATAATTCTGTGGCCATATGATATCTATCATAACCTAGACGCGTGGCCTCCCATGTACGAAGGTTTCCTTGAGCACTTCCCAAAGATTCTAGTTTCTAAAACAGTTTTGGACTGTACCTTTATGTAAGGTACCTTTGTGAGGTGCTGATACATGATGGTGTCCAATGTCACATTTGGTATATATTTTGTATCCAAACTCACAGCATATGTGTTGTTGTATTTTGCACGACAATTGTTGTAATAAAGTTGTAGTTGTTTTCTGTACCATGTATTTGACGACTCAGAATGGGTTGGATGGAATGGACCTATTTTGGGGTCGTTACAATGACCGTGTCGCAGTACGAAGCCAAGTTTGCCGAGTTGTCCCGATTTGCATCCCACTTGGTGGATAATGAAGAGAGAATGACGCGGATGTTTTTAAGAGGTTTGAAACCGAAGATACGTCAATATCTTATTTCTTATAAACTGTGTCTGTATTCAGATGTTGTAAATAGGGCTCAATTAGTAGAACGCGATAACGAGTCAACGCAACCAAAAGAGAGCAGCTGGAAAAATGATAATACTGGTGATAACAGTCATCAAAGCGGTGACAATAAGCATGGAGGGAATCAACATGCCAGAAATGGTAACCACTTCAATGGTAATCATGGTCAAAACAATAAGAATGGACATTTCAAGAAGAAGAAATTCAACAATGATGGAAAGACGTCAGCACCAGCACCCGTTGTTAAGGAAGGAGAACGAGCACCTATCATATGCTTCAAATGCGGAGGGGAGAGACACATCAGTCCAAACTGTGCGATGCCATCCAAAGCATGCTATAATTGTGGAAGAGAAGGTCACTTAGCCCGATTTTGTCGTTCACCGAAGACAAGTTCAGATAGGATGGAGGCACCAAAGACCGTCCCAAAAAAGTCAAAGCCAGTAGTTTAAGAGAGAGCGTTTTTTTCGTGACGAGGAACCTGAATAAAATTATCACGGGTATGTTAGTCATAAACTCTTGCGAAGTCTATACCGTGTTAGATACCGGTTCTACTCACTCTTTTATTTCACCTAGTTGTGTTCAATATTTGAACTTAACTCCGGAGAAGTTAGACTTTGATTTCTCTGTTGAAATTCCGTTGGGAGAAACATTTGTTACCTCCACTATTTATAAATCTTGTTCAAATCAACACTTTCACGTTACCTGTTGATCTTATCTCCTTGAAAATACTTTCCTTTGATGTGATTTTTAGAAACGATTGGTTAACTACTCATCATGTTTTTCGTAAGGTTGTTAGCTTTCATATTCCTAACCAATCTGTTATGCAAATTCAAAGTAACCAAACCACTAAAGTCAATCATTGTCATATCAAGCCATAAATAAAGAACCCCGATCCTTTCGCTGATGACTTCCTTGTGTGGAATGCACCGAAGCTAGATTTTCTGTAGGCGACGTCGTGAATGACGATGACAAGTTGATAGGTATCAATGTGACGTGCAATCCAAGTCTTGGATGAGGGTCACAGTTTTGAACGATATTTCTATTGTTAATAAATTTCTTGACGTATTCTTGAAGACTTCTTAGCCTACCCCAGAGCGTGAAATCGAATTTTATATTGACCCCAGTACAAAACCCATTTCTTAAACCCTCAAATATTTCTTCAACTAAAACGAACGTATTATGCGCCAAAGACGTTGGCTCGAGCTGTTAAAGATTATGATCATACCATACCATCGTGAAAAAGCGAACGTGGTAGCTGACGCATTGTGTAGAAGATCGTATACGGTTACAAGTGTGAATATACGAACCCACGTGAAGATAACGAATATATGATTAGAATCGATTTTAATCGATAAAGTTAAAGCCGCTCAAGCTACATACTCAGAGCTGATAAATGTGAAGAAGAAGGTTCAAGATGGCGTTATTCTAGAAGCAAGAATCGACGAAGAGAGGAAATCTCAACTCTCGATTTAATTGGCCCATTTGAAATCCTCGATGAAGTAGGAACTGTGGCCTATAGACTCGTTTTACCGCCAAGTATGTTGCGTGTTCAGAATATTTTTACGTATCGATGTTACGTAAATATGTGGACGACCCGAACTACATTATTAATTTAGAACCGGACGAGATAGCAAAAGATTTAACGTATGAGGAGATACGTGTTAACATCTTGGATAAGAAGGATCATATTCGATGCTTAAAGGTTATACCTCAAGAGTTAGAATTTGAAGTGAAGTCAAGGTATCCTCACATGTTCGGCATACCAAGTACGTACGTAAATTTCGAGGGCAAAATTCTATAAGGAGGGGAGATTGTGAAACCCCAGATTTTATGAATAAATATTTAATTTTTCTCGAAATAATTTTTTTTATATTATAGTGTGGATTTGATATAATAGTTATGGGTAGTATTTATAAATTTTGTAAAGTATCCAAGTTGTCATATAATATTCGATTGGTCTGGGAATATTCTTTTTAACAGAGAATATTCGTACAACGACACAATCATTGGTGGACCCCACAACGGAATTATTGTCGGATTGAGAAAACGATAAAAATATTTTATTAAAAATAACGGCGGAAGTTTTACCATTGATACTGTTGAACTACTCGGTAGTAAAAGTACAGTAATACGTGTGGTTGCATAGTAGCACACGGTATTAATTATTAATGCTTATGTGAGAAGTCACTCAGTTTGATTCCATTATTGTCAGTTAATAATATGAATTATTTAGCGATAATGACGTTTTATTTTATTCGTATTATTAACGTAATAAAACAGAAACATCTTTTTATATAAAACAGAATACTTTATTAAAGTTATTCTATAAATAGAATATATTATATTTTATTTAAAAGATTTTTCTTTAAATATGGACCGTCAGATTAAAGTAATCAATCTGGACCGTTCATGGATTAGTTACTATGCATTCTATTTTTCTATAAATAGCAGCTCATTCTTTCATTATTTCTTACGAATTCACTGAACTCTAGAGAGAGAAACTATAGAGAGAGAGAAGAAGAGTATTCTGCTACTTAACTACTTCCTTATTTCAGCTCTTCTTTAAAACGGTAAGGGGTGTTATTCTTTCTTATTCATGAAGAGAACTGTTATTATTCCATTTCTTATTATTCTGTTGGAATAACCTGTATACGCGGATCTACCCTATACTTGGTGACATTCTTCTATTATTCTGTTGGAACATCCTGTCTGTGTGTTTTACACCGGACCTGGTCCCATCTTATTATTATTCTGTTAGAATATCCTGTCTGTGTGTTTTACACCGGACCTGCTTTCATTATTTATTATTCTGTCGGAATATCCTGTCTATGTGTTTTACACCGGACCTGGTTCCATTATTTATTATTCTGTCGGAATATCCTGTCTGTGCGTTTACGCCGGACCTGGTTCCATTATTTATTATTCTGTTGGAATAACCTGTCTGTACGGTCTATCGCATGCATGGTGATTTTTTTTGTTATTCCATTCTTTATTGTACTCAGTTGGTTAAGTTTTGACTTCTATACTCCATAAAATTTGTGGAATATCCTTGATAATTACGGTTCATCCAGTATCTTTTCATGAAAATATTCTTCTAAGTATTCTTGAATTTTACTCCACAATGCAGTATCATGTTGACAATTTGGACGTTGTTAATTCTTAGATAAATTAATTCTTGAACTTGTTTTATTGAATTCTTATATCATTGTCATCATCCTCATGTTTATAAAATGTTGAAAGTCATCTGTGGCCTGTAGTGCATAGATGGACTTGGTATGATTATGACCAGGGATTATTCGGTGTAATCATGACCGTAATATTACAAATGATGTAGTAAAAGTTCTCATTGGCCCGTAGTGCATTGATGGACAGTTGTTGGCATGATCATGACCATTAATGAATACACGAATATCCTTGGCCGTAGTGCAGGGGTGATTCGATGATGTGGATTGTTTTATTAAGCTGAGTCTCAACGATAGTAGTGTTGAAAAACCTTTTAAATCATAAAAGATAGTAGAGTTTATTTTCTACTTGACTCTTTTAATGGATTGCTTGTTCCGCTACAGTTAAACTTGATGTCTATTATATTTTATCAGTTTAACATTGTTGAAGGCTAATGATAATTTATTCTGCATTATCTTAGTCATAATATTTCTTACTGGGCTAGTTGAGCTCACCCTTTCTTTCACTGTTCTCTTCAGGAAATGAGAACATAGCTGGGGCAAGTCGGGAAACGGAGTGATGGTTCGAATAATAGTATTAGTTAGTAGTCCTCACTATTTTATGTAATAGTGTGTTAATAAATGTAATGAGGACTCCTTTTGAGTATGAATACTCTCTAGAAGATAATATTTGTATTCAACTCACAGTTTATGTTTTTTGTCGTATTGTACACGATAATTGTATTAGTAAGTTGTATTTGTATTCTGTACCATGTAAGTGGCGACCCAAGATGGGTGACGTATACTTAATTTTGGGGCGTCACACGACAAGTATAAGTTTTTTATAAATAACGACGTAGTTGTTACCGTTAACACTGTTGGAATACCCAGTGGTTAAAACACAGTAATACGCGGTGTTACACAGTAGCACACGATATTGCACCAATTATTGATTTTTACGTGAGAAGGCACTACTCAATAACTGTTACAGTAATTACTGTTCAATATTTTATTTTATTGATTCAATAATTGTTACGTTGATATTTTATATTATTGTTATTTCAATAATTGTCACTGCACAGTATTTTTATTATCAGATCAATAAATCATATTATTTTAATAATATTATTAGATAGTATTATTGGTAATGTCTAGAAAATTCTGTCTAAGGAGAGATTCAGTCACCTAATTGTACGTTAGTAAGGAGAAATCCTTATCGGAAAGTCCCCTCTTTCCTGGGAAAAGCCCCTTCTTTTCTGGGAACGACCTGGTTGTCAGTATTGTGATTCTGTAATATTATTTGTGAATAATTAATTATTGATTTATATAATAAGGAAAATATTTATTTATGTGGATATAAATGGAGGAATTTTTAGAAAAGTGACAATTGTTAAAAATTGATATTTTATCTTTTCTGATAAAATAATTCATTTAAATATAGTATTATATTTTAATAATATAATAATGATAATATTTTTACGATGAATGTGTGATATATGAATAAATGAGGAGGAAGAGTATTTTTAGTACAATAAATATTAAAAACATGTTAAACATGTTGGTGAGCCCAATTTTTATTAAAATTTGATTATAGCCTGTAAAATCGTTCGTATGTGAATTTCGGTCAATTTCTGCTTGAAATTTGAAAAAAACTTAAACTTACAAAGTTGTAGAGAATTGAATTTCCTATAGAATGGACATAAGATTCGAATTTTTTTGATAAAATGGCTATTTATTATGAATTATTAAAGTTATAGAATAATTAATTTTTGAAGTTTTAATTATTTTTTTTATGAAAAACGTTTTTGTTATGATTGGTGTGCCCCACTTGTTGTTAAGCATCCTGAATTCAGAATTTCAAAGTGGGCGTAGGAATTTTAAAAAATAATAATAATATTTTATTAAATTTTTTGCATTGGTAGTTCCTATAAATAGGGTGCTTAGGTTAGAATTGAAAATCACACCAGAAACTGAAGTTTTCTTTCTCTATATAATCGAGCGTATTCTTATGAGTATTTTGATACTTTGAGTGTTGTTATACGGTGCAAATTCCTTCAGCACTATATCCAGTATTCCAGTCAGAAGTACTGTCTTTTTGAGGTAAGGGATGTTATTTTTTTTAAGTGATATTATTTCTTTCAATATCATTATGCCGGAATATTGGTAAGATTTTTCTTGTGAAATTCTTGTCCCCGACTATTCACGTATACGATACTATTCACGAATACGGCACTATTCACAGTAAAAATAAAATTTTCTCTTTTTTGTTCAAGATGTTTATTATGATTACTAGCTTTGATTGTATCCATACTTTGATCTTCATTCTTGAATTTTGCTTCACAATGGTTTATTATGGAGTATTTTTGAACATGGATAAACCGAAGTACGAATCCCTAATATTTGTTCTTTTGTCTCACTGGATTCGTTTTCTTTAAAATATTTTTCATCATCCTCAGTCCTAAATGATTATATTATTGAATATCTTTAGCTTGTAGTGCAAAAATGAATGATTTCCTGATGAATATCTTTGGCCGTAGTGCAAAGATGAATATTTGACTCAAGATGTATATTGATTGATGTTACATGGATAAAATATTGATAATAGACTTTTAAATCTTAGAAGATAGTAGAATTCATTCTCTACTTAACTCTTCTAATGGATTGTTGTTTTCGCTGCAGTTGTTGATCTAAAATTTATTGTCTATTATATTCTATCAGATTTTTCTCTGTTGAGGACTAACGATAATTTATTCTATATTATCTTAGTCATAATATTCTTTACTGGCTAGTTGAGCTCACTCTTTTTTTTTGTTCTATTTTTCTTCTTAGGAAGCGAGAATATAGCGGGAAGTAGTCGGGGTGTGGAGTGACGTTCCAAAGCAGTTGTTATAATAGTCATCACTATTTTGTAAAATAGTTTATCAATAATTGTAATAAGAACTTATTTGAGTGTGAATATTGTCTAGAAGACAATATTTATATTTTAATTCACAGTTTGTGTTTTGTCGTATTTTGCACGACAATGGTATTAATAAAGTTGTAGTTGTTTCTGTATCATATTTTGACGACTCAGAATGGGTGATGTATACCTGTTTTGGGGGCGTCACACGGATCGTTTCATATATGGAAACAAATTTGTTTGTATATAAAGAAATTAGTTACTACCAATAGTACATTCAGTCCCACAATGGAGAGAGGGAGATCCGAAGGTGGGAACATGAAGTCGGCCGATATTATCCCACAACGATTAGAGACAAATATCTATGGACTATGCGTGTGATCAGTTCTGACGGGAACGTCAGAAATTTAGTTGGCGAAATTTGTAATACCCCAATCGCATATCGAAAGATATGATAAAAAAAATTATCTCTATATAAGGAAATAAGTTACTATCAATAGTATTTTCAGTCATGATCTTTTGTACTAAGATAATTCACGAAAATATTATTAAGCTAATAATTTAAGATTTTATTTAAATAAATTTAATTCGATTCGAATTTAAAATTTGATCCAAAATTTATTCTGGACTCAAAATTTAATCCGAGTTATTTGACAGTTGAGAGAGAGTGCGATTAATATTGAAATTTTGAGTTAATAAAGTTACTTACCCCTTGTTGCTTTAGATTGATAGGATCCACGAGGGAAACCCCAAAGTTTGCTTTGTGTGCATATTTTTATGCAACTGTTCAAAGGGGACCCACTATCTCCTATTTCAGTATTTCTTGCATATCCAAAGGCCAAAACTTGAAAGAACTCAAAAAGCATCAACTTCTCTCCACAAGTAGACCTGCTCATAATTGGACGGGATTAGCTTTAGACGAGCATAAATATATACGGGTTTGTTCGGTAATTAGTTATTGGAGATCCAAATGAAGTGTACCATTTTTTTGTCTTTACATTTGGCCTCTACATGCTACGTTTTTGAGTTAAATATATTACGTTTAATATAAATTTTTGATTTTCAAATGCGTATAATACATTTTTAACTCTCAGCCGGTAGACGAACAAACACATATATGTATATACATCATACACTTATTATTCATGTAAAATTAAAGATGCATACAAAATTTAACCGAAAACAAATCATTTCTAGTTCAAAATTTTAATGTATGCAGTTCTTTCCATCTCTGAAGTTAAAGTAGTAGAATTTCATTTTCCTCTGTTGCTTGCAGAGTATGTCACAAGTCATGTGGACATTCCAACATAAAGCATATTCTATTCTAACGATATTCATCCCTAAAAAAAGAAAAAGGACGAGATATCTTCAGAGGGGAAGTAGACGTGGGGATAATAGGCAAATTTGTCGATGTTGTATAGATGTCAGGCAGTTTGGTTTCCTTCTTCTTCTCCCTTTTTTTTTGTTACGTCTCTCCGCGAGCAAGTGTGATGTGGGTGGTGTCAGAATTTGCACCTATTTGTATGATCAGTCCGCTAGTTGAATCCCATAAAATTTTGAAGGTTTCTAGAGGAATAATAGTGAATCAATTCAATTTTAAATTACAAAACAAAAAGGAAAATAAAAGGAAAAAGAGTAGACATTTCTTTCCATGGTCACTAATATTTGCATTACCCAGAAAATTATATACAAGAGACCAGCACAATCTTAAGCCAAAAACGTGACACAATCTCAAAATAACAGTTTATTTTCGCTACTCTCCCATGGTTTGTAACAATTAGTATCAAAGCCGTCCACTACCTCCCGGTTGCAATCGTGCGGTGAGGGTGGTGACGTCGGTATTGCAGTGTTCGCCCGGGACTAGAATCGTCTAGCGCAAAGCCAGCCCGCGTGGGCGCCAGGACTGCGGAGCGTGGTGGAATGTTATGATCCTAATTGCAAGGTATGGGACTTGTGTCCCACGTCGATGGTATGAGACTTTGATGTGGGATATTTATAAACTTTGGGCTCTCCAACCTTAATAACTAGCTTTTAAGATGTGACTCTCCAATGTGTTCGGGAGCATTTTACCGACCTCCATGGGGGCCGAAGGCCTGACACCAGTAGGGGGTTATAGGCCCAATGGGCCGAAGCCCTCGGATATGTTGAAGGTGTTCGAGATCGGGCCGAAGCCCATACCAGATTGTGAGCTCGGTGGGATTGGACTTGGGTTGTCTTGCGTAAAGGGTTTGGAGTCATAAGGAGCATATTTAGGAGTCCTAATTCCAACTCGGAAAGAGATTCTAAGGAGATGAGAAAGGTTAATAGCCGTCGGTTGCACACTATTAAATTAATAGAAAGATAATTGTGCATCTGAAAAGAGTTTACTAGTCAAAGGTCCCGGGCAAAGAGAAGAAAAAGCACAGGGAACCTTGAGCTAAGTTTATAGCAATGAACGACATGTGACAATGACAGATTGGGGTGGAGCAAACTAGCAAAGTACTAGCCTAGCAATTTGAACTGAAAGACGGATAAATTAGGACCAGTTCCACCCAACTCAACAATTAATTTGAACTGAAAGACGGATAAATTAGAACCAGTTCCACCCAACTCGACAATTAATCGGAGTAAGGTTCAGGCCTATATAGATAATGAACAAAGTATAGACAAATATATGATAAAGTTGTATCGTGACAGTGATAAAGTATAGACAAATATTTGAAACTTTTTTATTCGGTAAAAAATTGTGTACCAGTTTTAGGGTGTAAAATTTGATAAGATTATTGTAAGCCTATTAATCCATTATTATTGATGTGATTTGTTTTTCTTTAGAGATTTTCAACATTAATCATGTGTTATTGATCTTGTTTCTTTGACTAATGCATTCTGGCTCTTCTTTTCTTTTCTATCCCACACGTAAATGTCTTGTATTTTCTGGAAAAAAGAGGGTCGATGATTCTCAATCAAGAAGGTACAAGTACTTATTTAAAGAAATTATACTCAAATTCTCTGTTCAATTTTTCGTTTGATCTATTAGTGAATGAAATTCTTATGGTTTATAAATATTACTATAAAAAATACGGCCTTTCAAATCTAATACTTCATCCGTCCCAAAAGAGAGTATGACTAGCACTCTGTTTCTTAATTTTGAATAGAAAAGAAAAGAATAGAAAATTTAAATTAGAACAAAAAAAAAATAAAAAACTTAAAGTTTTTTTTGTGTTGTTTTGAGTTTTTAAAAGAAAATAATAGAAAATTTAAAATTGAGGACATGAATTATAATTTAAAATTTATTATATTAAAAGTTGAGAATAATATGAGAATTATAAAAATATTACTTATACCAATTTCTTTTCCGTCCAAATCAGGCCAATTTGAACGGAAAACTTTAACAGGAAAAGTGGCCAAGTTTTCTATCCATTTCTTTTCTTTTATGTTTATTAAAAAATTCAGAAACATGAGAATTGGAGAAGAAAACTTAAATTTTCCGTCCATTTCTTTTCTGTCCATTTTAAAACTCAGAAACAGAGTGTAAAGGTATAAATTTTTTTGAACTTCAAATTAATGAGATAAAGTGAAGAATAACTAAATCATTCAGTGAGGTTCATTAATATAAAAATTACTCATCACTTTATATAATCTTGTAAGACTATTAATGATAAATTTAAAATTTTTTATTTTGTTTTCCATGTTTTTATTTTTCTTAATTTGTAAGTAACAAAATGATATTCAAAAAATTAATAATTACTAGTATATTTAAGGGACGATGTTTGATAAATTGAGTGTTAATTAATTAAAAATAATACAATTATAAAAACTTGAAATATA
>CM029012.1:190029-241385 GCA_016801055.1 Panax notoginseng
GGTTGGTGTGTAAGACCCCAACTTATTAATGAATAAAATCAAATTTTCTCTAAATATTATTGTGAATAATAAGGGGGTTAATTTGATATAATACTTTGGTTATGGGTGTGAAATGTGCAAATTTTGCAAAATAAGCAAGTGGTTATAAAATATTTATTTTTGGTCGGTGAATATTCGGTTGGTCGTGGAATATTCTTGCTGTCGGGGAATATTCGTACGACGACGCAGCCTTGTGTGGGCCCATAACGGGAAAGCGATTGGATGAAGAAAACGACAAGTATAAGTTGTTTATAAATAACGGCGTAGTTGTTACCGTTAAACTGTTGGAATACCCGGTGGTTAAAAAAGTAATAACGCGTGGTACATAGTAGCACACGGTATTGCACATTATTGATTATTTCTTACGTAAGAAGGCACTACTCAATAATTGTTACAGTAGTTATTGTTCAATATTTTATTTTATTGATTCAATAATTGCTGCGTTGATATTTTATATTATTGTTGTTTCAATAATTGTTGCTGCACAGTATTTTCATTATCAGATCAATAATTCATATTATTTGAATAATATTATTAGATAACATTATTGGCAATGTCTAGAAAGTTCTGTCTAAGGAGAGGTTTGGTCATCTAATTGCGCGCCAGTAAGGAGAAATCCTTATTGGAAAGCCCCTCTTTCCTGGGAACGGCCTGGTTGTCATAAATGTGATTCTTGTAATATTATTTGTGAATAATTAATTATTGATTCATATGATAAGGAAATATTTATTTTATGTGGATATAAATGAGGGATATATTTTTGTGGTTAAAAATGAAGGAGTTAATGTTGAGGTTTTTATCAGTATTTTTGTCGGAATGGAGGTATTAAAAATCAGGGTTTTTGAGATATTTTGCGGGGGTTATAATTTTTAATCCGACCGTTGGATCGTGGTAATTTTTGGATATGTTATACATATATAAGTTGAGTATATGTCCACAAATTTTGAACCGTTAAAAATGAACGTATGATTTATTATGAATTTTACGAGATGACTGGTTCAGAAATTGTTGAATTTTCGGAGTTTATCATTTTGGTGGAAAATTCTAGAATTGGTGGGCCCACTTGTGGTTGGTGAAGAAATGTGCTGAATTTATATTTCAAATGTGGTGGGTGGGAATAGTAGCAGGTAAAGCCATCAGGTTGCAGGTTAAGTCTGCTTCAAACTACCAAATTTTCCTATAAATAGAGGGCTAAGTTAGAATTGAAAATCACACCAGAAACAAGTTTTCTCTCTTTCTCTCTCTAGATTATTGAGTGTATTTTGTGAGTATTTAGATACTTTGAGAGTTTCTATTCATCAGAGCAAGTTTCTTTCAGCCTTATACCGGTATTCCGACCAGAAGTACTGATATTTTGAGGTAAGGGATATTATTTTCTTCTTAATGATATTATTTTCTTCAATATCATTATGCTGAAATATTGATATGAGTTTTTATCAAATTTGGAACTTTTTGTGTCGGGGTTACTATTCACGTATACGGCACTATTCACGTATACGGCACTATTCACGAATACGGCACTATTCACCGAAAAATAAAATTTTTCCTTTTTGTCCAAGATGTCTATTATGGTTACTATCTTTGATTGTATCCATGTTTTGATCTTTATTTTTGAATTCTGCTTCACAATTGATTATTATGAAGTATTATTGATCTTGGATAAACTGTTATACGAATCCCTACTATTTGTCCTTCTGTCTCACTGGATTCGTTCTCTTTAAGATATTTTTCATCATCCTCAGTCCTAAATGATGATATTACTGAATATCTTTGGCCTGTAGTGCAAAGATGTATGATTACTTGATGAATATCTTTGGCCTGTAGTGCAAAGATGAACAGGTGTTGAGATGAACATGACCGACTGTGATACAAATGAATATCTTTGGCCTGTAGTGCAAAGATGAATATTTGGTTAAAGATGATTATTAATTGATGTTACAGGGATAAAATATTGATGATGGACTTTTAAATCTTAGAAGATAGTAGAATTCTTTCTCTACTTGACTCTTCTAATGGTTTGTTGTTTCCGCTGCAGTTGTTGATCTAAAACTTGTTGTCGATTATATTTTATCAGATTTTTCCCTGTTGAAGACTAACGATAATTTGTTGTATATTATCTTAGTCATAATATTCTTTACTGGGCTAGTTGAGCTCACCCTTTTCCTTTTTGTTCCATTTTTCTTCTCAGGAGGTGAGAACATAGCAGGATCTAGTCGGGGTATGGAGTGATGGTTCTAGAAAGATGTATTAGCAGTCCTCACTATTTCTGTAAAATAGTGTTTGAATAATTGTAATGAGGATTTATTTGAGTGTGGATATTGTCTAGAAGACAATATTTGTATTTAAACTCACAGTATGTGTTGTCGTATTTTGCACGACAATTGTATTATTGAAGTTGTAGTTTGCTTTCTGTACCATGTATTTGGCGACTCAGAATGGGTGTTGTATACCTATTCTGGGGGCGTCACAGTTGGTATCAGAGCTTAGGGATATGATCTCTGGCGAGAGATCGGGAATAGAACTAGGAGGGGAGAGACGAATCCTTCGCTAGTATGTCCTACTAAGCTTATTTATTGGTCAGTCATAATATAGGGGTATTATGTGATTTGTTAATTTATTTAATTAACCCTTGTTTTATGGCAGTATTTGAGAATGTCGACTGAGAACGTTAATAGTGGAGTAAATGAGACCGTGGAGACACCGGTGCTTACCAACGAGGAGAACGTGCAACAGGCTGGCAATATTCCTCCTGTGAACAACACCAATGAGCAAACGATGAATGATGGAATGTTTAGGAGCTTTTTGCAGTTCATGCAAAATCAGACGAGGGAGACTCGTGTTCAGAATACAGGTGGAAATGATAGCAATTCACGGTTTGTCACAGCCAAGCAGTTCAAAGAATTGGGACCACCAGAATTTAAGGGAAAGCCGGATCCGATCATGGCGGAAACGTGGGTCAAGCAAATTACCAAGATATTCGATGTCTTGGGATGCACGGAGGAACAGAAGGTTCCATTCGCCACCTTTATGTTCCGTGGCGAGGCAGATTACTGGTGGGAGTCTGTGAAGCGTACCCAGCCTGACGCACTCAGCATGTCTGGGAAACATTTCAAAAACTGTTCAATGACAAGTACTTTCCTGAAAGTATTCGTCATATGAAGGAGGTAGAGTTTATTAGACTGGAACAGAACAACATGACGGTGTCCCAGTACGAGGCGAAGTTTGCAGAGTTATCCAGGTTTGCACCTCATTTGGTCGAAAATGAGGAACGAATGACGAGGATGTTTCTGAGAGGTTTAAAACCCGAGATTCGTCAATATCTTATCTCTCATAAATTTTCTCTCTATTCAGATGTTGTCAACAGGGCTCAATTATTAGAGCGAGATAATGAGTACGGTCAACTGAGGGACCACAACCAGGATCATACCGGTGACAGCAGTCATCAGAACAATGATAACCAGCGGAGAAAGAAAAATACAGACAAAAACGGTAACCACTCTGGTGGTAATCGTGGCTATGAAAATAGAAGAAGCGAGTCGGGAGGAGATTTTAAAAAGAGGAGATTCAACAATGACAATACGAAGACGTCAGCACCAACAGCAACTGGTTCCAAGGGAGGAGAACGACCACCGGTTATATGTTACAAGTGCGGAAAAGAAGGACATATCAGCCCAAACTGCCCACAACATCCAAGGTATGTTATAATTGTGGAAAGGAAGGACATATCGCTCGAGATTGCACTGTAGCAAAACCAAGTTCAGCGGGGATGGTGACTCAAAAAGCTGTCCCAGAAAAGATAAATCAACGGTTCCTGGAAGAGCGTTTGTCGTGACTGGCCAACATGCGAGGAACCCGAACGAGGTGATCACGGGTAAGCTAATCTTGAATTCTTGCGAAGTTTATACTTTATTAGATACCGGTTCTACCCATTCTTTTATCTCTCCTGCTTGTGCTCAACGTTTAAACTTGACTCCGGAGAAATTGGACTTTAACTTATCTGTTGAAACTCCGTTGGGTGAAACTTCGTTACATCCAGTTTATAAATCTTGCATGATCCAAGTTGGTACCATCACCTTACCTGTTGATCTTATCTCTTTAAAGATACTTGCTTTTGATGTGATTTTAGGGATTGATTGGTTAACCACTCATCATGCTAAAATTGATTGTTTTCGTAAGGTTGTTAGTTTTCATATTCCTAACCAACCTGTCATACGAATTCAAACTACTAAGCCATTAAAATCAGTCACTGTATATCAAGCCACAAAGCTATTCGTTTATTAAAAAACGGATGTCAAGCTTTCTTAGCCCATGTTATGGATTTGAACAAAGACAAGTCAAATTTGAATAATATTTCTATTGTTAGAGAACTTTCCGATGTATTTCCTGAAGAACTTCCCGGTCTACCCCCGGAACGAGAAATTGAATTCTTTATTGACCTTGAACCCGGTACAAAGCCCATTTCTAAAACCCCATATCGAATGGCTCCTATTGAACTTCAGGAGTTAAAAGTCCAACTACAGGAGTTGTTGGACATCGGTTTTATTCGTCCTAGTACGTCTCCTTGGGGTGCTCCTGTTTTATTCGTAAAGAAGAAAGACGGGAGTATGCGACTTTGTATTGACTATCGGAATTGAACCATGTCACTATTAAGAATAGGTATCCGCTACCTCGCATTGATGACCTGTTTGACCAGTTACAAGGAGCACAATTCTTTTCAAAGATCGATCTTCGTTCTGGATATCATCAGCTGAAGATTAAAACTGAGGATATTCCAAAGACTGCCTTCAGAACTCGGTACGGGCATTATGAATTCTTAGTAATGTCTTTTGGATTGACTAATGCTCCTGCTGGCTTCATGGATATGATGAACCGTGTATTCAAAGATTATTTGGATCAGTTCGTTGTTGTCTTTATTGATGACATCCTCATATATTCCAAAAGCCGTGAAGATCATGAGCGCCATTTGAAGCTGGTACTGCAAAGGCTTCGTGAAAACAAGCTATATGCCAAACTGAAGAAATGCGAGTTCTGGCTTGAGGAAGTAGCATTCCTTGGGCACGTGGTGTCAAAACATGGAGTATCTGTCGACCCGGCGAAGATTGAAGCCATACAAAGTTGGGAGCAACCGAAGTCGGTAACCGAAGTACGTAGCTTTCTGGGCTTAGCTGGTTATTATCGGAGATTTGTGGAAGGATTTTCTCGAATCGCTACTCCGTTAACTCAGCTGACTCGGAAAGATACAAAATTCGTATGGAGTGAGGAATGCGAGAAGAGTTTCCAAGAACTCAAGAGGAGACTCATTTCGGCACCTGTTTTGACAATACCATCTGGTTCGGATGGATTTGTTATCTACAGCGATGCTTCAGGCAAAGGGTTAGGATGTGTTCTCATGCAACATGGGAAAGTCATAGCCTATGCCTCACGACAACTCAAAGAATATGAGAGGAATTATCCTACTCATGATTTGGAGTTGGCAGCAGTCGTTTTTGCGTTGAAGATCTGGAGACACTACCTGTATGGGGAGAAAGTGGAGATCTATACAGATCATAAAAGCCTCAAATATTTCTTCACCCAAAAGGAACTCAACATGCGGCAACGACGTTGGCTTGAGCTGTTGAAAGATTACGATCATACCATCCAATACCATCCTGGAAAAGCAAACGTAGTAGCTGACGCATTGAGTAGAAGATCATATGCGGGTACGAGTGCAATGTTTTTAACACAAAGGCCCATTTTGTATGACTTGCAAAGGATGGAGATAGAGATGAAGGCTCCAAGTACCCACATGATGATATCAAATATACGAGTAGAACCGACTTTAATCGATAAAGTTAAAGCTGCTCAAGCTACGGATATAGAGCTGATGCGTATGAAGAAGAAAGTGCAAGAAGGTGCTATTCCAGAAGCAAGAATCGATGAAGAAGGAATACTTCGAGTCAACTCCAGACTTTGTGTTCCTAACGATTTTGACTTGAAGCATAGAATAATGATGGAGGCACACAACACACCGTTTGCAATCCATCCTGGGAGTACCAAAATGTATCACGATCTTCGACATACATTTTGGTGGAGCAATATGAAAAGAGAGATCGCGGAGTTTATCTCGAGGTGTTTAACTTGTCAACGTGTAAAGGCGGAGCATCAAGTGCCAAAGGGTCCATTGCAACCACTTGAGATCCCGAAATGGAAGTGGGAACACATTACTATGGATTTTGTTACAGGTCTTCCCAAGGTTTCTCAAGGCATAGATGCGATTTGGGTTATTGTTGATAGATTAACCAAGTCCGCTCATTTCTTGCCGATACGTGAGACTTATTCCCTTGAACGTCTTGCTAGTATGTACGTGAACGAGATTGTGAGATTGCATGGCATGCCAGTATCCATAGTTTCGGATCGTGACCCAAGATTCACTTCACGATTTTGGGTTAGCTTGCAGAAAGCTATGGGCACGGATTTACGATTCAGTTCAGCATACCATCCTCAAACGGACGGACAATCAGAGAGGACTATTCAAACTCTTGAAGATCTATTAAGACTTTGTGTCTTAGATCTCAAAGGGAGTTGGGATAAGTACCTACCATTGGTGGAATTCTCCTACAACAACAGTTATCAGGCGAGCATAGGTATGGCTCCATTTGAGGCGTTGTATGGAAGAAAATGTCGTTCTCCAGTATGCTGGGACGAGGTGGGTGAAGCAACATTGTTGGGACCAGAATTGGTACGCATTACTACAGAGAAGATCCAAACGATTCGACAACGTATACAAACGGCACAGGATCGACAAAAGAGTTATGCGGATCTTCATCGGAAGGACGTGGAATTTAATATTGGGGATCATGTATTGTTACGTGTTGCACCATGGAAGGGAGTTACAAGATTTGGGAAGAGAGGAAAGCTCAATCCAAGATTTGTTGGTCCATTTGAGATTCTTGAGCGAATAGGAAATGTGGCATATAGACTCGCATTACCTCCAAGCATGTCTCGTGTTCATAATGTTTTTCACATATCTATGCTTCGTAAATATGTTAAAGACCCGAACCACATTATTGAGTTAGAACCAGACGAGATAGTTGAAGATTTAACGTACGAGGAGGTACCTGTTAAGATCTTGGATAGGAAAGAGCATGTCCTACGCACGAAGGTTATACCACAAGTTAAGGTTTTGTGGAGAAACCATGCTATTGAAGAAATGACCTGGGAGTTGGAATCAGAAATGAAAGCGAGGTATCCTCACCTTTTTGAAACATCAGGTACGTACGTCAATTTCGAGGACGAAATTTCATAAGGAGGGGAGGTTGTAAGACCCCAACTTATTAATGAATAAAATCAAATTTTCTCTAAATATTATTGTGAATAATAAGGGGTTAATTTGATATAATACTTTGGTTATGGGTGAAATGTGCAAATTTTGCAAAATAAGCAAGTGGTTATAAAATATTTATTTTTGGTCGGTGAATATTCGGTTGGTCGTGGAATATTCTTGCTGTCGGGGAATATTCGTACGACGACGCAGCCTTGTGTGGGCCCCATAACGGAAAGCGATTGGATGAAGAAAACGACAAGTATAAGTTGTTTATTAATAATGGCGTAGTTGTTACCGTTAACACTGTTTAGATACCCGGTGGTTAAAAATACAGTAATAACGCTGGTTGCATAGTAGCACACGGATTGCACAGTATAGTTGAATTATTTTTACGTAAGAAGGCACTACTCAATAATTGTTACAGTGATTACTGTTCAATATTTTATTTTATTGATTCAATAATTGCTGCGTTGATATTTTATATTATTGTTGTTTCAATAATTGTTGCTGCACAGTATTTCCCATTATCAGATCAATAATTCATATTATTTGAATAATATTATTAGATAACATTATTGGCAATGTCTAGAAAGTTCTGTCTAAGGAGAGGTTTGGTCATCTAATTGCGCGCCAGTAAGGAGAAATCCTTATTGGAAAGCCCCCTCTTTCCTGGGAACGGCCTGGTTGTCATAAATGTGATTCTGTAATATTATTTGTGAATAATTAATTATTGATTCATATGATAAGGAAATATTTATTTTATGTGGATATAAATGAGGGATATATTTTTGTGGTTAAAAATGAAGGAGTTAATGTTGAGGTTTTTATCCATATTTTTGTCGGAATGGAGGTATTAAAAATCAGGGTTTTTGAGATATTTTGCGGGGGTTATAATTTTTAATCCGACCGTTGGATCGTGGTAATTTTTGGATATGTTATACATATATAAGTTGAGTATATGTCCACAAATTTTGAACCGTTAAAAATGAACGTATGATTTATTATGAATTTTACGAGATGACTGGTTCAGAAATTGTTGAATTTTCGGAGTTTATCATTTTGGTAGAAAATTCTAGAATTGGTGGGCCCCACTCTTGGTTGGTGAAGAAATGTGCTGATTTTTATTCAAATGTGGTGGGTGGGAATAGTAGCAGGTAAAGCCATCAGGTTGCAGGTTAAGTCTGCTTCGGCGTGCTAACATTTTCCTATAAATAGAGGGCTAAGTTAGAATTAAAAATCACACCAGAAACAAGTTTTCTCTCTTTCTCTCTCTAGATTATTGAGTGTATTTTGTGAGTATTTAGATACTTTGAGAGTTTCTATTCATCAGAGCAAGTTTCTTTCAGCCTTATACCGGTATTCCGACCAGAAGTACTGATATTTTGAGGTAAGGGATATTATTTTCTTCTTAATGATATTATTTTCTTCAATATCATTATGCTGAAATATTGATATGAGTTTTTATCAAATTTGGAACTTTTTGTGTCGGGGGTTACTATTCACGTATACGGCACTATTCACGTATACGGCACTATTCACGAATACGGCACTATTCACCGAAAAATAAAATTTTTCCTTTTTGTCCAAATATCTATTATGGTTACTATCTTTGATTGTATCCATGTTTTGATCATTTTTGAATTCTGCTTCACTATGATTATTATAAGGTATTTTTGATCTTGGATAAATGTTATACGAATCCTTAATATTGTCCTTTTGTTTCACTGGATTCGTTTTCTTTAAGATATTTTTCATCATCCTCAGTCCTAAATGATGATATTACTGAATATCTTTGGCCGTAGTGCAAAGATGTATGATTACTGATGAATATCTTTGGCCGTAGTGCAAAGATGAACAGGTGTTGAGATGAACATGACCGACTGGTGATACAAATGAATATCTTTGGCCTGTAGTGCAAAGATGAATATTTGATTAAAGATGGTTATTGATTGATGGTTACAGGGATAAAATATTGATGATGAACTTTTAAATCTTAGAAGATAGTAGAACTCATTCTCTACTTGACTCTTCTAATGGTTTGTTGTTTCCGCTGCAGTTGTTGATCTAAAACTTGTTGTCGATTATATTTTATCAGATTTTTCCCTGTTGAAGACTAACGATAATTTGTTGTATATTATCTTAGTCATAATATTCTTTACTGGGCTAGTTGAGCTCACCCTTTTCCTTTTTGTTCCATTTTTCTTCTCAGGAGGTGAGAACATAGCAGGATCTAGTCGGGGTATGGAGTGATGGTTCTAGAAAGATGTATTAGCAGTCCTCACTATTTCTGTAAAATAGTGTTTGAATAATTGTAATGAGAATTTATTTGAGTATGGATATTGTCTAGAAGACAATATTTGTATTTAAACTCACAGTATGTGTTGTCGTATTTTGCACGACAATTGTATTATTGAAGTTGTAGTTTGCTTTCTGTACCATGTATTTGGCGACTCAGAATGGGTGTTGTATACCTATTCTGGGGGCGTCACAGTACGTACCTGGTATGTCGAAGAGGTAAGGATACCTTGATTTCATTTCTGATTCTAACTCCCAAGTCATTTCCTCAACATCGTGGTTTCTCCACAAAACTTTAACTTGAGGTATAACCTTGGAGCGTAGAATATGTTCCTTCTTATCCAAGATTTGAACAGGAACTTCTTCATACGTTAAATCCTCCGCTATTTCGTCCGGTTCTAACTCAATAATGTGGTTCGGGTCTTCCACATATTTGCGTAACATGGATATGTGGAAAACGTTATGAACACGAGACATACTTGGCGGTAAAGCGAGTCTATAAGCCACAGTTCCTACTCGATCGAGGATTAAAAATGGACCGATGAATCGAGGATTTAGCTTTCCTCTCTTTCTAAATCTCGTAACTCCTTTCCATGGAGCAACACGTAAGAACACATGATCTCCTACATCAAATTCCACGTCCTTTCGATGAAGATCAGCATAACTCTTTTGTCGATCTTGTGAGGTTTTTATACGTTGTCGGATCGTTTGAATCTTTTCTGTAGTCATACGTACCAACTCCGGTCCCAACAATGTTGCTTCGCCCACCTCATCCCAGCATACTGGAGAACGACATTTTCTTCCATACAATGCTTCGAATTGAGCCATGCCAATACTTGCTTGATAACTGTTGTTGTAGGAAAACTCCACCAATGGTAAGAACTTGTCCCAACTTCCTTTGAAGTCAAAGACACAGAGTCTTAATAGATCTTCAAGAGTTTGAATAGTCCTCTCTGATTGTCCGTCCGTCTGAGGATGATATGCTGAACTAAATCGTAACTCCGTGCCCATAGCTCTTTGTAAACTAACCCAAAATCATGAAGTGAATCTTGGGTCTCGGTCAGAAACTATGGATACTGGCATACCATGCAGTCTTACAATCTCGTTTATGTACATACGAGCAAGACGTTCAAGTGTATAAGTTTCTCGTATCGGTAAGAAATGAGCAGACTTGGTCAATCTATCAACAATGACCCAAATCGCATCAATACCTTGAGAAACCCTAGGAAGACCGGTAACGAAATCCATGGTAATGTGCTCCCACTTCCATTCTGGAATTTCAAGTGGTTGCAAAGGACCTTTTGGTACTTGATGCTCCGCTTTGACTCGTTGACAAGTTAGACACCTTGAGATAAACAACGCTATCTCTCTTTTCATATTGCTCCACCAAAATGTATGACGAAGATCATGATACATTTTGGTACTTCCAAGATGGATTGCAAACGGTGTGTTGTGCGCCTCCATCATGATTTCATACTTTAAATCAGGGTTGTTAGGAACACAAAGTCTGGAGTTGACTCGAAGTATTCCTTCCTCATCGATTCTTGCTTCCGGCATAACACCTTCTTGCACTTTCTTCCTCATATGCATCAGCTCCAGGTCTGTAGCTTGAGCAGCTTTAACTTTATCGATTAAAGTCGGTTCTACTCGTATATTCGCCATCATCACATGGGTCCCTGGAGTCTTTAACTCTATCTCCATCCTTTGCAAATCACACAAAATGGGTCTTTGTGTTGACAATATCGCACTCGTACTTGCATATGATCTTCTACTCAATGCGTCAGCTACCACGTTCGCTTTTCCAGGATGGTATTGAATGGTATGATCATAATCTTTCAACAGTTCAAGCCAACGTCGTTGTCGCATGTTGAGTTCCTTTTGAGTGAAGAAATATTTGAGGCTTTTATGATCCGTAAAGATCTCCACTTTCTCCCCATACAAGTAATGCCTCCAGATTTTAAGTGCAAAGACAACAGCTGCCAACTCTAGATCATGAGTAGGATAATTCCTCTCATATTCCTTGAGTTGTCTTGATGCATAGGCTATGACTTTTCCATGTTGCATGAGAACGCATCCCAACCCTTTGCTCGAAGCATCACTGTAGATGACAAATCCCTCCGAGCCAGATGGTATTGTTAGAACAGGTGCTGAAATGAGTCTCCTCTTGAGTTCTTGAAAACTCTGCTCACATTCTTCGCTCCAACCAAACTTTGTATCTTTCCGAGTCAGCTGAGTTAATGGAGTAGCGATTCGAGAAAATCCTTCCACGAATCTCCGATAATAACCAGCTAAACCAAGAAAGCTACGTACCTCGGTCACTGATTTAGGTTGCTCCCAGCTTTGAATAGCTTCAATCTTTGTCGGGTCAACCGATATTCCACGACTTGATACTACATGCCCAAGGAATGCTACCTCCTCCAGCCAGAACTCGTATTTCTTCAACTTGGCATAAAGTTTGTATTCACGAAGCTTTTGGAGTACCAGCCTCAAGTGTTGCTCATGATCGTCACGGCTTTTGGAATAAACAAGGATGTCATCGATAAAGACGACCACAAAGTGATCCAAATATTCCTTAAATACCCTGTTCATCATATCCATGAAGGCAGCAGGAGCATTAGTCAATCCAAAAGACATAACTAAGAATTCATAATGCCCATACCGAGTTCTGAAGGCAGTCTTTGGAATATCCTCAGTTCTAACCTTCAGCTGATGATATCCAGAACGAAGATCGATCTTTGAAAAGAATTGTGCTCCTTGCAACTGGTCAAACAGGTCATCAATACGTGGCAATGGGTACCTATTTTTGATGGTGACATGATTCAACTCCCGATAATCAATACAAAGTCGCATACTCCCATCTTTCTTCTTCACGAACAGAACAGGAGCACCCCAAGGAGAAGTACTAGGACGAATAAAACCAATGTCTAACAATTCCTGCAGTTGGGTCTTTAACTCCTGAAGTTCAATAGGAGCCATTCGATATGGAGCTTTGGAAATGGGTTTTGTACCGGGTTCAAGGTCGATACAAAATTCAATTTCACGCTCTGGGGGTAGGCCAGGAAGTTCTTCAGGGAATACGTCAGGGAATTTATTAACAATAGAAATATCATTCAAAACTGACGTATTTTTGTTTAGATCTGTGACATGAGCTAAGAAAGCTTGACATCCGTTTTTTCAATAAACGAATAGCTTTATGACTTGAGATGACAGCGATTGATTTTAATGGTTTGGTTGCTTGAATTCGCATAATAGGTCGATTAGGAATATGAAAGCTAACAACCTTACGAAAACAATCAATTTTTGCATAATGAGTAGTTAACCAATCAATCCCTAGAATCACGTCAAACGCAAGTATTTTTAATGAAATCAGATCGATAGGTAATGTGTGGGTACCAACTTGAACCAAACAAGACTTATAACCAGTGGAGGTAATGAAGGTTTCTCCCAACGGAGTTTCCACAGATAAGTCAAAGTCTAATTTCTCCGGAATCAAATTTAATCGATGAGCGCAAGTAGGAGAAATAAAAGAATGGGTTGAACCGGTATCAAATAAAGTATAAACTTCTTTAGAGTTTATGATAAGCTTACCCGTGATGACCTCATTCGGGTTCCTTGCTCTCTGGGAGTTCACAACAAACGCTCTCCCTTGCACAATCGGTTTTGACTTTTCTGGGACGGCTTTTGGTGCCTCCATCCTAGCTGAATTTGTCTTCGGTAAACGACAAAATCGGGCTAAATGACCTTCTCTTCCACAATTATAACATGCTTTGGACGGCATCGCGCAGTTTGGACTGATGTGCCCCTCCCCTCCGCATTTGAAACATATGATAGGTGGTCGCTCTCCTTCCTTAACGACAGGTGCTGGTGCTGACGTCTTTCCATCATTGTTGAATCTCTTCTTCTTGAAATGTCCATTCTTATTGTTTTGGCCCTGATTACCACCGAAGTGGTTACCATTTCTGGCCTGTTGATTCCCTCCACGCTTGTTGTCACCGCTTCGATGACTGCTCTCACTGGTATTATCATTTTGCCGGCTGCTCTCTTTTGGTTGCGTTGTCTCGTTATCGCGCTCCACCAACTGAGCCCTATTTACAACATCTGAATACAAATACAGTTTATGAGAAACAAGATGTTGACGTATCTCCGGCTTCAAACCTCTTAAAAACATCCGCGTCATTCTTTCTTCATTATCCACCAGGTGGGACGCAAACCGGGATAACTCCGCAAATTTTGCCTCGTACTGCGACACGGTCATATTATTCTGCTCCAATTTGATGAACTCCACCTCCTTCATGTGACGAATACTCTCGGGAAAGTATTTGTCGTTAAACAGATCTTGAAACTTCTCCCAAGACATCTTCAGTGCGGCAGGTTGAGTACGCTTTATCGATTCCCACCAGTAATCTGCCTCTCCTCGCAACATAAAGGCGACAAAGGGAACCTTTTGCTCCTCGGAGCAACCCAAGACATCAAATATCTTGGTGATCTGCTTTATCCATGTTTCAGCTACAAGTGGTTTGGGTTCTCCCTTAAACTCCGGTGGTCCCAGCTCCTTAAACTGTTTAGCGGTGACCGCCTGAGAGTTTTCAGTATTTCCACCTACGTTGTGGACAGGAGCCGCTTTCACCTGTTGTTTCATGAATTGCATAAAGCCTCTGAACATTTGATCATTCATCATTTGGTCAGTGTTGTTGTTTGCATGAGGATTGACACCTTCCTGATGCACATTATCCTGATTATTGATATGTGGTGAATCAACTGTCGTCTGTGCTCCATTGCTATTCTCAACATTCTCAGATGCCATTTTCAGATACTGTCACAAAATAAAAATTAATTGATATGTCATATATTATCCTTATATTATGACCGACCAATTAAATACCATGCAAATAAACTTAGGTATGCCATACTAGCGAAGGAATTCCCCGTCTCTCCCCTCCTAGTTCTATTCTCACATCTTAGCCAGGGATCATATCCCTAAGCTCTGATACCAACTGTGACGCCCCCAAAATTAGGTATACATCACCCATCTTGGGTCGTCAGATACATAGTACAGAATACAAATACAACTGATTAATACATCTGTCGTGTACAATACGACAAAACATAAACTGTGAGTTTGAATACAAATATTATCTTCTAGAGAGTATTCATACTCAAAAGGAGTCCTCATTACATTTATTAACACACCATTACATAGAATAGTGAGGACTACTAACTAATACTATCATTCGGACCATCACTCCGTACCCCGACTTGTCCCAGTTACGTTCTCATTTCCTGAAGAGAACAGTGAAAGAAAGGGTGAGCTCAACTAGCCCAGTAAGAAATATTATGACTAAGATAATGCAGAATAAATTATCATTAGCCTTCAACAATGTTAAACTGATAAAATATAATAGACATCAAGTGTAACTGTAGCGGACAAGCAATCCATTAAAAGAGTCAAGTAGAAAATAAACTCTACTATCTTTTATGATTTAAAAAGTTTTTCAACACTGTAATCGCTGAGACTCAGCTTAATAAAATAATCCACATCATCGAATCACCCCTGCACTACGGCCAAGGATATTCGTGTATTCATTAATGGTCATGATCATGCCAACAACTGTCCATCAATGCACTACGGGCCAATGAGGACTTTTACCACATCATTTGTAACATTACGGTCATGATTATACCGAATAATCCCTGGTCATAATCATACCAAGTCCATCTATGCACTACAGGCCACAGATGACTTTCAACATTTTATAAACATGAGGATGATGACAATGATATAAGAATTCAATAAAACAAGTTCAAGAATTAATTTATCCAGGAATTAACAACGTCCAAATTGTCAACATGATACTGCATTGTGGAGTAAAATTCAAGAATGCTTAGAAGAATATTTTCTTGAAAAGATACTGGATGAAACGCAACTATCAAGGATATTCCACAAATTTCATGGAGTATAGAAGTCAAAACTTAACCAACTGAGTACAATAAAGAATGGAATAACAAAAGAAATCACCATGCATGCGATAGACCGCACAGACAGGTTATTCCAATAGAATAATAAATAATGGAACCAGGTCCGGCGTAAACGCACAGACAGGATATTCCGACAGAATAATAAATAATGGAACCAGGTCCGGTGTAAAACACACAGACAGGATATTCCAACAGAATAATAATAAAACGGAACCAGGTCCGGTGTAAAACACACAGACAGGATGTTCCAACAAAATAATAAACGGAACCAGGTCCGGTGTAAAATACACAGACATGATGTTCCAACAGAATAATAGAAGAATGTCACCAAGTATAGGGTAGACCGCGTATACTGGTTATTCCAACAGAATAATAACAAATGGAATAACAGAAGTTCTCTTCATGAATATAAAAGAAATAATATTCCCTACCTTAAAAGAACTGGATATTGGAAAAGTGATGTAGCATAATACTTTTAGTCTCTCTCTCTCTTATTCTCTCTATACTTTCTCTCTCTATAGCTTGAATGAATTCGTGAAAAATAATGAAGCCCTAGGCCTCTATTTATAGAAAAACTGAGGGTGGCTCTTGGTCTTAACGAAGGGTCAAATGACTCTTGGTCTTAACGAAGGGTCAAATGACTCTTGGTAATATTGAAGGGACAACTACTATTGACGAAAGTAATTACTATTGACCAAGGTAAATACTATTGACGAAGGTAATTACTATTGACCAAGGTAAATACTATTGACCAAGGTAAATACTATTGACGAAGGTAATTACTATTGACCAAGGTAAATACTATTGACGAAGGTAATTACTATTGACCAAGGTAAATACTATTGACGACGGTAATTACTATTGACGACGGTAATTACTATTGACGAAGAGACTCTTAGATGATGACATATGGCCCCCCATAAAATAACCAAACTCACCACAACGTCTCAATAATATAACATATTATACAGATGATACTATGACAATAATTTAAGAGATATGATGCAGCAATTACTGTAGCAATAATTGAGTATAGCTGAGTGACTTCTCACGTAAGCATCAATAATCAATACCGTGTGCTACTATGCAACCACGCGTATTACTGTACTTTTACTACCAAGTAGTTCAACAGTTTTAACGATTTTAACGGTAACACCTCAGCTGTTATTTTTATAAAAAGATAATTCTGTCGTTTTCTCAATCCGACAATAATTCCGTTGTGGGGTCCACCAATGATTGTGCCGTCGTACGAATATTTCCCGACAAAAAGAATATTCCCCGACCAAACGAATATTTTATAACAACTTGCTTACTTTGTAAAATTTATAAATATTACCCACAACTATAACATTATATCAAATTAACTTCATAATATTCAAAAATGATATTTATAGAAAATTCATCTTTATTTATAAAAGTTGGGGTCTTATAACCTCCCCTTCTTATGAAATTTCGCCCTCGAAATTAGGGTACGTACCTGGTATGTCGAAGAGGTAAGGATACCTTGATTTCATTTCTGATTCTAACTCCCAAGTCATTTCCTCAACATCGTGGTTTCTCCACAAAACTTTAACTTGAGGTATAACCTTGGAGCGTAGAATATGTTCCTTCTTATCCAAGATTTGAACAGGAACTTCTTCATACGTTAAATCCTCCGCTATTTCGTCCGGTTCTAACTCAATAATGTGGTTCGGGTCTTCCACATATTTGCGTAACATGGATATGTGGAAAACGTTATGAACACGAGACATACTTGGCGGTAAAGCGAGTCTATAAGCCACAGTTCCTACTCGATCGAGGATTAAAAATGGACCGATGAATCGAGGATTTAGCTTTCCTCTCTTTCTAAATCTCGTAACTCCTTTCCATGGAGCAACACGTAAGAACACATGATCTCCTACATCAAATTCCACGTCCTTTCGATGAAGATCAGCATAACTCTTTTGTCGATCTTGTGAGGTTTTTATACGTTGTCGGATCGTTTGAATCTTTTCTGTAGTCATACGTACCAACTCCGGTCCCAACAACGTTGCTTCGCCCACCTCATCCCAGCATACTGGAGAACGACATTTTCTT
This sequence comes from Panax notoginseng, assembly GCA_016801055.1. NCBI lineage: Eukaryota > Viridiplantae > Streptophyta > Magnoliopsida > Apiales > Araliaceae > Panax > Panax notoginseng. The sequence continues at coordinate 207,719 of CM029012.1, forward strand.
CCATACAATGCTTCGAATGGAGCCATGCCAATACTTGCTTGATAACTGTTTATTTTAATTGTTTACACTTTACTAAATAATGCATTTAATCATCTTAAAACGCCAAACTCATAATATTTCATCACCAATAACCAAAAACCCTCATCAAAAATCTGCATATACCTCATATATAGGATTCTCAAGCCATAAAATCCTATTTTCCAATTTTCTTACTTCACATAACATATTTAATTCATTTTCTCATAACTAGACTATTTTCATGAAAAATACCAAATCAGTTCCAAAAATATTTCTTTTCTGAGATTTATCAGAATATAGTCCCATATTGAACATATATTTTTCTTAGAATTTTTAAAAGTCATTTACTATTTTTCATATGGTCAAAACAGCCGAATATTTAGACATTTATCAAAAATTGTACTTTTGTCCAAAAATTCTGAAATTAACAGAGTATACTTCCATCATATACATGTACTCCCAATAAAAATTTCATCAATTTTGGAGTTAACCACAAGAAATTATAAGCAGTTACTTTTAAAATAGTCTTTTCTCATAAAATTCATAACTCTCAATCTATACATCCAAAAATCACAATTTTTGGACACAATCAATAAAACTCATCAAAATATCATTCTAAATTTTTCCAAAATTTTTGAAGATCAGAAAAATTACGAAACTGAAAATCATAACAACCCTTAAAATCCCTTAATATCCCTTACTATCCCTTACAATCCCTTACCTTAAAAGAGCAGTACTTCTGATCGGTATAAGGCTGAAGAAAACTTGCACTGATGAATAGCAACTCACCAAGTATCTAAATACTCACAAAATACACTCAATAATCTAGAGAGAGAAAGAGAGAAAGCTTATGTTTCTGGTGTGATTTTCAATTCTAACTTAGCCCTCTATTTATAGGAAAATTTTGGTAGGTTTGACCTGCAACCTGATGGCTTTACCTGCTACTATTCCCACCCACCACATTTGAAATATAATTCAGCACATTTCTTCACCAACCACAAGTGGGGCCCACCAATTCTAGAATTTTCCACCAAAAATGATTTATAACCTGATTTCCGAATCAGCCACCTCTTAAAATTCATAACAAATCATACGTTCATTTTTAACGGTTCAAAATTTATGGACATATACTCAACTTATATATGTATAACATATCCAAATATTACCACGATCCAACGGTCGGATTAAAAATTATAACCCCCGCAAAATATCTCAAAAACCCTGATTTTTAATACCTCCATTCCGACAAAAATACTGATAAAAACCTCAACATTAACTCCTTTATTTTTAACCACAAAAATATATCCCTCATTTATATCCACATAATATAAATATTTTCTTATCATATGAATCAATAATTAATTATTCACAAATAATATTACAGAATCACATTTATGACAACCAGGCCGTTCCCAGGAAAGAGGGGGCTTTCCAATAAGAATTTCTCCTTACTGGCGCGCAATTAGGTGACCAAACCTCTCCTTAGACAGAACTTTCTAGTCATTGCCAATAATGTTATCTAATAATATTATTCAAATAATATGAATTATTGATCTGATAATGGGAAATACTGTGCAGCAACAATTATTGAACAACAATAATACAAAATTTCAACGTAACAATTATTGAATCAATAAAATAAAATATTGAACAGTAATTACTGTAACAATTATTGAGTAGTGCCTTCTTACGTAAGAATCAATAATTTCAAAAATACTATGCAATACCGTGTGCTACTGTGCAATAACGCGTATTACTGTATTTTAACCACCGGGCATTCCAACAGTGTTAACGGTAACAACTACGTCGTTATTCGTAAAAACTCAAATTTGTCGTTTTCTTCACCCGACAGTTATTCTATTATGGGGCCCACAAATGGCTGCGCCGTCGTACGAATATTCCCCGACAGAAAGAATATTCCACGACCAAACGAATATTCCCCGACAACAATGATTATTTTCTAACCACTTGCTTATTTTGAAAAAAAATTCATATTTCACTCATAACTTTAAACTTTTATCAATTTAACCATTTACTGAATAGTAATTATAAGAAAAATTGAATACTTTTATTTCATAAAATTCGGGGTCTTACAAACGGTGTGTTGTGCGCCTCCATCATGATTTCATACTTTAAATCAGGGTTGCTAGGAACACAAAGTCTGGAGTTGACTCGAAGTATTCCTTCTTCATCGATTCTTGCTTCCGGCATAGCACCTTCTTGCACTTTCTTCCTCATACGCATCAGCTCCAGGTTTGTAGCTTGAGCAACTTTAACTTTATAGATTAAAGTTGGTTCTACTCGTATATTCGCCATCATCACATGCGTCCTTGGAGTCTTTAACTCTATCTCCATTCTTTGTAAGTCACACAAAATGGGTCTTTGTGTAAGACCCCGAATTTTATGAAATAAAAGTATTCAATTTTTCTTATAATTACTATTCAGTAAATGGTTAAATTGATAAAAGTTTAAAGTTATGAGTGAAATATGATTTTTTTTCAAAATAAGCAAGTGGTTATAAAATAATCATTGTTGTCGGGGAATATTCGTTTGGTCGTGGAATATTCTTTCTGTCGGGGAATATTCGTACGACGGCGCAGCCATTTGTGGGCCCCATAACAGAATAACTGTCGGGTGAAGAAAACGACAAATTTAAGTTTTTACAAATAACGGCGTAGTTGTTACCGTTAACACTGTTGGAATACCCGGTGGTTAAAATACAATAATACGCGTTATTGCACAGTAGCACACGGTATTGCATAGTATTTTTGAAATTATTGATTCTTACGTAAGAAGGCACTACTCAATAATTGTTATAGTAATTACTGTTCAATATTTTATTTTATTGATTCAATAATTGCTACGTTGAAATTTTGTATTATTGTTGTTCAATAATTGTTGCTGCACAGTATTTCCCATTATCAGATCAATAATTCATATTATTTGAATAGTATTATTAGATAGCATTATTGACAATGTCTAGAAAGTTCTGTCTAAGGAGAGGTTTGGTGTGACGCCCCCAAAATCAGGTATACATCACCCATCTTGGGTCGTCAGATACATGGTACAGAAATTAAATACAACTTACTAATACAACTGTCGTGTACAATACGACAAAACATAAACTGTGAGTTTGAATATAAATATTATCTTCTAGAGAGTATTCATACTCAAAAGGAGTCCTCATTACATTTATTAACACACTATTATATAGAATAGTGAGGACTACTAACTAATACTATCATTCGGACCATCACTCTGTTCCCCGACTTGCCCCAGCTACGTTCTCATTTCCTGAAGAGAACAGTGAAAGAAAGGGTGAGCTCAACTAGCCCAGTAAGAAATATTATGACTAAGATAATACAGAATAAATTATCATTAGTCTTCAACAATGTTAAACTAATAAAATATAATAGACATCAAGTTTAACTGCAGCGGAACAAGCAATCCATTAAAAGAGTCAAGTAGAAAATAAACTCTACTATCTTTTATGATTTAAAAAGTTTTTCATCACTTTTATCGCTGAGACTCAGCTTAATAAAATAATTCACATCATCGAATCACCCCTGCACTACGGCCAAGGATATTCGTATACTCATTAATGGTCATGATCATGCCAACAACTGTCCATCAATGCACCACATCATTTGTAACATTACGGTTATGATTATACCGAATAATCCCTGGTCATAATCATACCAAGTCCATCTATGCACTACAAGCCACAGATGACTTTCAACATTTTATAAACATGAGGATGATGACAATGATATAAGAATTCAATAAAACAAGTTCAAGAATTAATTTATCCAAGAATTAACAGCGTTCAAATTGTCAACATGATACTGCATTGTGGAGTAGAATTTAAGAATATTTAGAAGAATATTTTCATGAAAAGATAATGGATGAACCGCAATTATCAATGATATTCCACTAATTTCATGGAGTATATAAGTCAAAACTTAACCAACTGAGTATAATAAAGAATGGAATAACAAAAGAAATCACCTGGCATGCGATAGACCGCACAGACAGGTTATTCCAACAGAATAATAAATAATGGAACCAGGTCCGGCGTAAACGCACAGACAGGATATTCCGACAGAATAATAAATAATGGAACCAGGTCCGGTGTAAAACACACAGACAGGATATTCCGACAGAATAATAATAAAGACGGAACCAGGTCCGGTGTAAAACACACAGACAGGATGTTCCAACTAAAAATAAAGACAGAATAATAAAGACGGAACCAGGTCCGGTGTAAAACACACAGACAGGATGTTCCAACTGAAAATAAAGACAGAATAATAAAGACGGAACCAGGTCCGGTGTAAAACACACAGACAGGATGTTCTAACAGAATAATAGAAGAATGTCACCAAGTATAGGGTAGACTGCGTATACAGGTTATTCCAACAGAATAATAAGAAATGGAATAACAACAGTTCTCTTCATGAATAAGAAAGAATAACACCCCTTACCGTTTTAAAGAAGAGCTGAAATAAGGAAGTAGTTAAGTAGCAGAATACTCTTCTTCTCTCTCTCTATAGTTTCTCTCTATAGTTTCTCTCTCTAGAGTTCAGTGAATTCGTAAGAAAATAATGAAGGAATGAGCTTCTATTTATAGGAAAATGGAATGCATAGTAACTAATCCATGAACGGTCCATATTGATTTACTTTAATCTGACGGCCCATATTTAAAGAAAAATCTTTTAAATAAAATATAATATTTTCTATTTATAGAATAACTTTAATAAAGTATTCTGTTTTATATAAAAAGATGTTTCTGTTTTATTACGTTAATAATACGAATAAAACAAAACGTCATTATCGTTATAATAACTCATATTATTAATCAACAATAATTGAATCAAACTGAGCGACTTCTCATATAAATATCAATAATCAATACCGTGTGTTACTATGCAACAACGCGTATTACTGTACTTTTACTACCGAGTAGTTCAACAGTATCAACGGTAAAACTTCCGCCGTTATTTTCATAAAGTATTTTTGTCGTTTTCTCAATCCGACAATAATTCCGTTCTGGGGTCCACCAATGATTGTACCGTCGTACGGATATTCCCCGATAAAAAGAATATTCCCCGACCAATCGAATATAATATGACAACTTGCATACTTTGTAAAATTTATAAATACTACCCATAACTATTATATCAAATCCACACCATAATATAAAAAAATTATTTCGAGAAAAATTAAATATTTATTCATAAAATCTGGGGTCTCACAATCTCCCCTCCTTATGGAATTTCGCCCTCGAAATTTACGTACGTACTTGGTATGCCGAACATGTGAGGATACCTTGACTTCACTTAAAATTCTAACTCTTGAGGTATAACCTTTAAGCATCGAATATGATCCTTCTTATCCAAGATGTTAACACGTATCTCCTCATACGTTAAATCTTTCGCTATCTCGTCCGGTTCTAAATTAATAATGTGGTTCGGGTCGTCCACATATTTATGTAACATCGATACGTAAAAAAAAAAAAAAAAATTCTGAACACGCAACATACTTGGCGGTAAAATGAGTCTATAGGCCACAGTTCCTACTTCATCGAGGATTTCAAATGGGCCAATTAAATCGAGAGTTGAGATTTCCTCTCTTCGTCGATTCTTGCTTCTAGAATAACGCCATCTTGAACCTTCTTCTTCACATTTATCAGCTCTGAGTATGTAGCTTGAGCGGCTTTAACTTTATCGATTAAAGTCGATTTTAATCGTATATTCATTATCTTCACGTGGGTTCGTATATTCGCACTTGTAACCGTATACGATCTTCTACACAACGCGTCAGCTACCACGTTCGCTTTTCCACGATGTTATTGAATGGTACGATCGTAATCTTCAACAGCTCGAGCCAACGTCTTTGGCGCATAATACGTTCGTTTTAGTTGAAGAAATATTTGAGGGTTTAAGAAATGGGTTTTGTACTAGGGTCAATACAAAATTCAATTTTACGCTCTGGGGTAGGTTAAGAAGTCTTCAAGAATACGTCAAGAAATTTATTAACAATAGAAATATCGTTCAAAACTGTGACCCTTATCCAAGACTTGGATAACACGTCACATTGATACCTATCAACTTGTCACCGTTATTCACAACGTTGCCTTCAGAAAGTCTGGCTTCGGTTCATTCCACACAAGAAAGTCAATAACTAAAGGATCGGGGCTCTTTATTTATGGTTTGATATGACAATGATTGACTTTAGTGGTTTGGTTACTTGAATTCGCATAATAGGTTGGTTAGGAATATGAAAGTTAACCACCTTACGAGAAGCATGATGAGTAGTTAACCAATCGATTTCTAAAATCACATCAAAGGCAAGCATTTTCAAAGAGATAAGATTGACAGGTAACGTGAAAGTGTTGATTTGAACAAAATTTATAAATAGTGGAGGTAACGAAGGTTTCTTCCAACGGAATTTCAACAGATAAATTAAAGTCTAACTTCTCCGGAGTTAAGTTCAAACATTGAACACAATTAGGTGGAATAAAAGAGTGAGTAGAACCGGTATCTAACACGGTATAGACTTCAAAAGAGTTTATGACTAACATACCCGTGATAATTTTATTCAGGTTCCTCGTCACGAAAAAAAAACGCTCTCTCTTAAACTACCGGCTTTGGCTTGTCTGGGACATCCTTTAGCATCACTATCCCAACTGAACTTGACTTCACCATACGACAAAATCGAGCTAGGTGACCTTCTCTTCCGCAATTAAAACACGCTTTGGATTGCTGCGTACAGTTTGGACGGATGTGTCCCTCCTGTCCGCATTTAAAACATACGACCGGTGGTCGTTCTTCTTCCTTTGAAACGGGTGCTGGTGCCGACGTCTTCACGTCATTGTTGAACCTTCTCTTCTTTAAATGTCCATTCTCATTGTTTTGGCCATGATTACCACCAAAGTGGTTACCATTTCTGGCATGTTGATTCCCTCCACGCTTATTGTCACCGCTTCGATGACTGTTATCACCAGTATTATCATTTTTCCCGCTGCTCTCTTTTGGTTGCGTTGACTCGTTATCGCGCTCCACTAACTGAGCCCTATTCACAACATCTGAATATAAACATAGTTTATGAGAAATAAGATGTTGACGTATCTCAGGTTTCAAACCTCGCAAAAACATTCGCGTCATTCGCTCTTCATTATTCACCAAGTGGGACGCAAACCGGGACAACTCAGCAAATTTAGCCTCATACTGCGACACGGTCATATTATTCTGCTCCAATTTGATAAATTCCACCTCCTTCATGTGACGAATACTTTCGGGAAAGTACTTGTCATTGAACAGTTCTTGGAACTTCTCCCAAGACATCTTGAGTACGTCCGGCTGGGTACGTTTTACAGATTCCCACCAGTAATCTGCCTCTTCACGCAACATAAAGGTGGTAAAGGGAACCTTTTGCTCCTCGGAGCATCCCAAGACATTAAATATCTTGGTGATCTGCTTTAATCACGTCTCTGCCTTAAGTGGTTCTGGCTTTCCCAAAAATTCTGGTGGTCCTAGCTCCTTGAATTACTTAGCGGTGACCAACCGTGGGTTGCCATTGTTTCCTCCTGCATTATGAACAGGAGCCGCCTTCGCCTGATGTTGCATGAATTCTAAAAAACTCCTAAATGTACCGTCATTCGTCAATTGATCAGTGTTGTTGTTTACAGGAGGATTATCGCCATCCTGTTGCACATTGTCCTGATTATTGATCTGGAAAGAATCAACGGTCTCCTGTGCTCCATTGCTATTCTCAACATTCTCAGATGTCATTTTCAGATACTGTCACAAAAGGTTAATTAACATGACACATATTAGCAATATACTCTGACCAACCAATTAAATAACAAATAAACTTAGGTAGGTCATACAAGCGAAGGAATTCTCCGTCTCTCCCCTCCTAGTTCTATTCTCACATCTTAGCCAGGGATCATATCCCTAAGCTCTGATACCAACTGTGACGCCCCCAAAATCAGGTATACATCACCCATCTTGGGTCGTCAGATACATGGTACAGAAATTAAATATAACTTACTAATACAACTGTCGTGTACAATACGACAAAACATAAACTGTGAGTTTGAATATAAATATTATCTTCTAGAGAGTAATCATACTCAAAAGGAGTCCTCATTACATTTATTAACACACTATTACATAGAATAGTGAGGACTACTAACTAATACTATCATTCGGACCATCACTCCGTTCTCCGACTTGCCCCAGCTACGTTCTCATTTCCTGAAGAGAACAGTGAAAGAAAGGGTGAGCTCAACTAGCCCAGTAAGAAATATTATGACTAAGATAATACAGAATAAATTATCATTAGTCTTCAACAATGTTAAACTAATAAAATATAATAGACATCAAGTTTAACTGCAGCGGAACAAGCAATCCATTAAAAGAGTCAAGTAGAAAATAAACTCTACTATCTTTTATGATTTAAAAAGTTTTTCATCACTTTTATCGCTGAGACTCAGCTTAATAAAATAATTCACATCATCGAATCACCCCTGCACTACGGCCAAGGATATTCGTATACTCATTAATGGTCATGATCATGCCAACAACTGTCCATCAATGCACTACGGGCCAATGAGGACTTTTACCACATCATTTGTAACATTACGGTTATGATTATACCGAATAATCCCTGGTCATAATCATACCAAGTCCATCTATGCACTACAAGCCACAGATGACTTTCAACATTTTATAAACATGAGGATGATGACAATGATATAAGAATTCAATAAAACAAGTTCAAGAATTAATTTATCCAAGAATTAACAGCGTTCAAATTGTCAACATGATACTGCATTGTGGAGTAGAATTTAAGAATATTTAGAAGAATATTTTCATGAAAAGATAATGGATGAACCGCAATTATCAATGATATTCCACTAATTTCATGGAGTATATAAGTCAAAACTTAACCAACTGAGTATAATAAAGAATGGAATAACAAAAGAAATCACCTGGCATGCGATAGACCGCACAGACAGGTTATTCCAACAGAATAATAAATAATGGAACCAGGTCCGGCGTAAACGCACAGACAGGATATTCCGACAGAATAATAAATAATAGAACCAGGTCCGGTGTAAAACACACAGACAGGATATTCCGACAGAATAATAATAAAGACGGAACCAGGTCCGGTGTAAAACACACAGACAGGATGTTCCAACTAAAAATAAAGACAGAATAATAAAGACGGAACCAGGTCCGGTGTAAAACACACAGACAGGATGTTCCAACTGAAAATAAAGACAGAATAATAAAGACGGAACCAGGTCCGGTGTAAAACACACAGACAGGATGTTCTAACAGAATAATAGAAGAATGTCACCAAGTATAGGGTAGACTGCGTATACAGGTTATTCCAACAGAATAATAAGAAATGGAATAACAACAGTTCTCTTCATGAATAAGAAAGAATAACACCCCTTACCGTTTTAAAGAAGAGCTGAAATAAGGAAGTAGTTAAGTAGCAGAATACTCTTCTTCTCTCTCTCTATAGTTTCTCTCTATAGTTTCTCTCTCTAGAGTTCAGTGAATTCGTAAGAAAATAATGAAGGAATGAGCTTCTATTTATAGGAAAATGGAATGCATAGTAACTAATCCATGAACGGTCCATATTGATTTACTTTAATCTGACGGCCCATATTTAAAGAAAAATCTTTTAAATAAAATATAATATTTTCTATTTATAGAATAACTTTAATAAAGTATTCTGTTTTATATAAAAAGATGTTTCTGTTTTATTACGTTAATAATACGAATAAAACAAAACGTCATTATCGTTATAATAACTCATATTATTAATCAACAATAATTGAATCAAACTGAGCGACTTCTCACATAAATATCAATAATCAATACCGTGTGTTACTATGCAATAACGCGTATTACTGACTTTTACTACCGAGTAGTTCAACAGTATCAACGGTAAAACTTCCGCCGTTATTTTCATAAAGTATTTTTGTCGTTTTCTCAATCCGACAATAATTCCGTTCTGGGGTCCACCAATGATTGTACCGTCGTACGGATATTCCCCGATAAAAAGAATATTCCCCGACCAATCGAATATAATATGACAACTTGCATACTTTGCAAAATTTATAAATACTACCCATAACTATTATATCAAATCCACACCATAATATAAAAAAATTATTTCGAGAAAAATTAAATATTTATTCATAAAATCTGGGGTCTCACAATTGGTCATCTAATTGCGCGCCAGTAAGGAGAAATCCTTATTGGAAAACCCCCTCTTTCCTGGGAACGGCTTGGTTGTCATAAATGTGATTCTGTAATATTATTTGTGAATAATTAATTATTGATTCATATGATAAGGAAATATTTATTTTATGTGGATATAAATGAGAGATATATTTTTGTGGTTAAAAAATGAAGGAGTTAATGTTGAGATTTTTATCCATATTTTTGTCGGAATGGAGGTATTAAAAATCAGAGTTTTTGAGATATTTTGCGGGGGTTATAATTTTTAATCCGACCGTTGGATCGTGGTAATTTTTGGATATGTTATACATATATAAGTTGAATATATGCCCACAAATTTTGAACCGTTAAAAATAAACGTATGATTTATTATGAATTTTACGAGATGACTGGTTCAGAAATTGTTAAATTTTCGGAGTTTATCATTTTGGTGGAAAATTTTAGAATTGGTGGGCCCACTTGTGGTTGTTGAAGAAATGTGCTAAATTATATTTTAAATGTGGTGGGTGGGAATAGTAGCAGGTAAAGCCATCAGGTTGTAGGTCAAACCTACCAAAATTTTCCTATAAATAGAGGGCCAAGTTAGAATTGAAAATCACACCAGAAACATAAGCTTTCCCTCTTTCTCTCTCTATATTATGAAGCATATTTTGTGAGTATTTAGATACTTTAAGAGTTGCTATTCAGTGCAAGTTTCCTTCGGCTTTGCATACCGATCAGAAGTACTGCTCTTTTGAGGTAAGGTATAGTAAGAGATAGTAAGGGATTTTAAGGGTTGTTATGATTTTCAGTTTCGTAATTTTTCTGAACTTTAAAAATTTTGAAAAAATTTGAAATGATTAATTGATGAGTTTTCTTGATTGTGTCCAAAAATGGCGATTTTTGGATGTATAGATTGAGAGTTAAGAATTTTTTGAGAAAAGATTATTTTAAAAGTAATCGCTTATAATTTCTTGTGGTTAACTCCAAAATTGATGAAATTTTTATTGGGAGTAGATGTATATGATAGGAGTATACTCTGTAAATTTTACAATTTTTGGACAGAAGTACAATTTTTGATAAATGTCTAAATATTCGGCTGTTTTGGTCATATGAAAAATAGTAAATGACTTTTAAAAATTCTGAGAAAAATATATGTTCACTATGGAACTATATTATGCTAAATCGCAGAAAAGAAATATTTTTAGAACGGATTTGATATTTTTCATGAAAATAGTCTAGTTATGAGAAAATGAATTAAATATGTTATGTGAAGTAAGAAAATTGAAAAATAGGATTTTATGGCTTGAGAATCCTATATATGAGGTATATGCAGATTTTTGATGAGGGTTTTGATTATTGATGATGAAATCTTAAGAGTTGGCATTTTATGATGATTAAATGCATTAATTAGTAAAGTGTAAACAATTTAAATAAATTGTTTATAAGCTTAAGAATATTATTCTTTCAATATCATTATACCAAAATATTGGTATGTATGTTATTGTGGAATTTCTACCTTTTTGTGTCGGGATTACTATTCACGAATTACTATTCACGAATTACTATTCACGAGTTACTATTCATGAGTTACTATTCACGAGTTACTATTCACGACAAAATTGGTTTCTTTTTCTAACCAAATTATAGTTGATTTATGAATATTGCTCTTGAAATTAAATCCATGTTTTGATCATATTATTTTTATTATCATATATAACATTTTTATAACCTTGATGTTGAAATTCTCTTTCGCTTGAGTGTAAAGATGGGTAAATTATTGGTATGATCATGACTATGGGTTCTCTTTGGCCTGTAGTGCAAAGTTAAATTGTGACTGGTATGATCATGACCATTGAATTTATAATTGAATATCTTAAGCTTAAGTGCAAAGGTGAATTGATCAACATGGTTATAATTATTGTTTATATAAATTTTAAAATGATTATAATTCTTTGAGATATTAATATATTTGGCATGTAGTGCAAATATGAACTGTTGATGAATATATTTGGCATGTAGTGCAAATATGAACTGTTGTTGAATATCTTTGGCCTGTAGTGCAAAGATGAACTGTTGTTGAATATCTTTGGCCAGTAGTGCAAAGATAAACTGTTGACGAATATCTTTGGCCCGTAGTACAAAGATGAAATTATTAGTATGATTATGAACAAGAATTGTGATTTGGTATAACCATGATCTTTGATGTTTCAGGTAAAGACAGGTGATGAAAATATTCTTCGTCCTGGATGCGAAGAAAAATTTAGAGTCACAATTATGATTATGAGTTATTCATATGATTGTGGAAAGGAACTATTGAGTGATGTTACATGGATAAAACATTGTTGGTGGATTTTTAACATGGAAGAGATAATGGACTTTATGGTCTATTTGACTCTTCTAATGGATTGCATGTTCCGCTGCAACTATGGTTGAAATTTTTTATCATCTACCATATGTTCTAAATCTCTGATTTATTATTGATGAAGACTATTGATAATTTATTTATCTTTAGTCATGATATTCTTTACTAGGCTAGTTGTGCTCACCCTTCTGTTCACAATTCCTTTCAGGTAATAAGAGTGTAGCTAGGTCGAGCGGGGGTAACAAGGGAATAGAACGGTGGTCATCATTTAGTAGTTATATTTGGTGAAGAAAATAGGGTGAGGCGAACCCAACGTTGGAAGGGTGTTTTGTCACTATCATACAAGATGTCTAATGACATACAATCTCATGTCATCATAGGACAGGGTTGTGCTCATCCACTTGCTGAGTATATCTACGAGCACTACCTATATAATCTTGGTGTTTGTTTGAAGTATAATTCTCAATTAGAGACAGTGGAGATAATGATAAGTCAAGAGAAGACTCACCATTGGGAAGAATATGATAGTAATCTTCTCGTTTTTCTTTGGGGTCTATTGGGTCAACCAAGGATAATTCTGTGGCCATATGATATCTATCATAACCTAGACGCGTGGCCTCCCATGTACGAAGGTTTCCTTGAGCACTTCCCAAAGATTCTAATTTCTAAAATAATTTTTGACTATACCTTTATGTAAGGTGTTATTGTAAGGTGATGTCCACGGTTGGAACATGAGTCACATTTGGTATATATTTGTATCCAAACTCACAGCATATGTGTTGTTGTATTTTGCACGACAATTGTTGTAATAAAGTTGTAGTTGTTTTCTGTACCATGTATTTGACGACTCAGAATGGGTTGGGTGGAATGGACCTATTTTGGGGTTGTCACACTTTGTGTTGACAATATCGCACTCGTACTTGCATATAAATCTTCTACTCAATGCGTCAGCTACCACGTTCGCTTTTTCAGGATGGTATTGAATGGTATGATCATAATCTTTCAACAGTTCAAGCCAATGTCGTTGTCGCATGTTGAGTTCCTTTTGAGTGAAAAAATATTTGAGGCTTTTATGATCCGTAAAGATCTCCACCTTCTCCCCATACAAGTAATGCCTCCAAATTTTAAGTACAAAGACAACAGCTGCCAACTCTAGATCATGAGTAGGATAATTCCTCTCATATTTCTTGAGTTGTCTTGATGCATAGGCTATGACTTTTCCATGTTGTATGAGAATGTATCCCAACCCTTTGCTCGAAGCATCACTGTAGATGACAAATCCCTCCGAGCCAGATGGTATTGTTAGAACAGGTGCTGAAATGAGTCTCCTCTTGAGTTCATGAAAACTCTTCTCGCATTCTTTGCTCCAACCGAACTTTGTATCTTTCCGAGTCAGCTGAGTTAGTGGAGTAGCGATTCGAGAAAATCCTTCCACGAATCTCCGATAATAACCAGCTAAACCAAGAAAGCTACGTACTTCGGTCACTAATTTAGGTTGCTCCCAGCTTTGAATAGCTTCAATCTTTACCGGGTCAACAGATATTTCACGACTTGATACTACGTGCCCAAGGAATGCTACCTCCTCCAGCCAGAACTCGTATTTCTTTAACTTGGCATAAAGCTTGTATTCACGAAACTTTTGGAGTACCAGCCTCAAGTGTTGCGATCATGAGCAATACTTGAGGCTGGTACTCCAAAAGTTTCGTGAATACAAGCTTTATGCCAAGTTAAAGAAATACGAGTTATGGCTGGAGGAGGTAGCATTCCTTGGGCACGTAGTATCAAGTCGTGGAATATCTTTTGACCCGGCAAAGATTGAAGCTATTCAAAGCTGGGTGCAACCTAAATCAGTAACCGAAGTACGTAGCTTTCTCGGTTTAGCTGGTTATTATCGGAGATTCGTGGAAGGATTTTCTCGAATCGCTACTTCACTAACTCAGTTGACTCGAAAAGATACAAAGTTCGGTTGGAGCGAAGAATGTGATAAGAGTTTTCAAGAACTCAAGAGGAGACTCATTTCAACACCTGTTCTAATAATACCATCTGATTCGGAGGGATTTGTCATCTTTAGTGATGCTTCGAGCAAAGGGTTGGGATGCGTTCTCATGCAACATCGAAAAGTCATAGCCTATGCATCAAGACAACTCAAGGAATATGAGAGGAATTATCCTACTCATGATCTAGAGTTGGCAGCTGTTGTCTTTGCACTTAAAATTTGAAGGCACTACTTGTATGGGGAGAAGGTAGAGATCTTTACGGATCATAAAAGCCTCAAATATTTTTTTCACTCAAAAAGAACTCAACATGCGACAACGACGTTGGCTTGAACTGTTGAAAGATTATGATCATACCATTCAATAACATCCTGGAAAAGCGAACGTGGTAGTTGACGCATTGAGTAGAAGATCATATGCAAGTACGAGTGCGATATTGTCAACACAAAGGCTCATTTTGTGTGACTTGCAAAGGATGGAGATAGAGTTAAAGACTCCAGGGACTCATGTGATGATGGCGAATATACGAGTATAACCGACTTTAATCGATAAAGTTAAAGCTGCTCAAGCTACAGACCTGGAGCTGATGCGTATGAGGAAGAAAGTGCAAGAAGGTGCTATACCGGAAGCAAGAATCGATGAAGAAGGAATACTTCGAGTCAACTCCAGACTTTGTGTTCCTAACGACCCTGATTTAAAGTATGAAATCATGATGGAGGCGCACAACACACAGTTTGCAATCCATCCTGGGAGTACCAAAATGTATCATGATTTCCGTCATACATTTTGGTAGAGCAATATGAAGCGAGAGATAGCGTTGTTTATCTCAAGGTGTCTAACTTGTCAAAGAGTCAAGGCGGAGCATCAAGTACCAAAAGGTCCATTACAACCACTTAAAATTCCAAAATAGAAGTGGGAGCACATTTCCATGGATTTCGTTACCGGTCTTCCTAGGGTTTCTCAAGGTATTGATGCGATTTGGGTCATTGTTGATAGATTGACCAAGTCTGCCCATTTTTTACCGATACGAGAAACTTATACACTTGAACGTCTTGCTCGTATGTACATAAACGAGATTGTAAGACTGCATGGTATGCCAGTATCCATAGTTTCTGACCCAGACCCAAGATTCACTTCACGATTTTGGGTTAGCTTACAAAAAGCTATGGGCACGGATTTACGATTTAGTTCGGCATATCATCCTCAGACGGACGGACAATCAGAGAGGACTATTCAAACTTTGAAAGATTTATTAAGACTCTGTGTCCTTGACTTCAAGGGAAGTTGGGACAAGTTCTTATCATTGGTGGAGTTTTTCTACAACAACAGTTATCAAGCAAGTATTGACATGGCTCCATTCGAAGCGTTGTATGGAAGAAAGTGTCGTTCTCCAGCATGCTGGGATGAGGTGGGTGAAGCAACGTTGTTGGGACCGGAGTTGGTACGTATGACTACAGAAAAGATTTAAACGATCCGACAACGTATAAAAACCTCACAAGATCGACAAAAGAGTTATGCTGATCTTCATCGAAAGGACGTGGAATTTGATATAGGAGATCATGTGTTCTTACGTGTTACTCCATGGAAAGGAGTTACGAGATTTAGAAAGAGAGAAAAGCTCAATCCTCGATTCATCGGTCCATTTTTAATCCTCGATCGAGTAGGAACTGTGGCTTATAGACTCGCTTTACCGCCAAGTATGTCTCGTGTTCATAACGTTTTTCACATATCCATGTTACGTAAATATGTGAAAGACCCGAACCACATTATTGAGTTAGAACCGGATGAAATAGCGGAGGATTTGACGTATGAAGAAGTTCCTGTTCAAATTTTGGATAAGAAGGAACATATTCTACGCTCCAAGGTTATACCTCAAGTCAAAATTTTGTGGAGAAATTACGATGTTGAGGAAATGACTTGGGAGTTAGAATCTGAAATGAAGTCAAGATATCCTTACCTCTTCGACATACCAGGTACGTACCCTAATTTCGAGGGCGAAATTTCATAAGAAGGGGAGGTTGTAAGACCCCAACTTTTATAAATAAAGATGAATTTTCTATAAATATCATTTTTGAATATTATGGAGTTAATTTGATATAATGTTATAGTTGTGGGTAATATTTATAAATTTTGCAAAGTACGCAAGTTGTTATATAATATTCGATTGGTCGGGGAATATTCGTTTTAACAGGGAATATTCGTACAACGACACAATCATTGGTGGACCCCACAACGGAATTATTGTCGGATTGTGTAAGACCCCAACTTTTATAAATAAAGATAAATTTTCTATAAATATCATTTTTGAATATTATGGAGTTAATTTGATATAATGTTATAGTTGTGGGTAATATTTATAAATTTTACAAAGTACGCAAGTTGTTATATAATATTTGATTGGTCGGGGAATATTCGTTTTAACAGGGAATATTCGTACAACGACACAATTATTGGTGGACCCCACAACAGAATTATTGTCGGATTGAGAAAACGACAAAGATAGTTTATTAAAAATAACGGCGGAAGTTTTACCATTGTTACTGTTGAACTACTCGGTTGTAAAAGTACAGTAATACGTGTGGTTGCATAGTAGCACACGGTATTGATTATTAATGCTTATGTGAGAAGTCACTCAGTTTGATTCCATTATTGTCAGTTAATAATATGAATTATTTAGCGATAATGACGTTTTGTTTTATTCGTATTATTAACGTAATAAAACAGAAACATCTTTTTATATAAAACAAAATACTTTATTAAAGTTATTCTATAAATAGAATATATTATATTTTATTTAAAAGATTTTTCTTTAAATATGGACCGTCAGATTAAAGTAATCAATCTGGACCGTTCATGGATTAGTTACTATGCATTCTATTTTTCTATAAATAGCAGCTCATTCCTTCATTATTTCTTACGAATTCACTGAACTCTAGAGAGAGAAACTATAGAGAGAAACTATAGAGAGAGAAGAAGAGTATTCTGCTACTTAACTACTTCCTTATTTCAGCTCTTCTTTAAAACGGTAAGGGGTGTTATTCTTTCTTATTCATGAAGAGAACTGTTGTTATTCCATTTCTTATTATTCTGTTGGAATAACCTGTATACGCGGTCTACCCTATACTTGGTGACATTCTTCTATTATTCTGTTGGAACATCCTGTCTGTGTGTTTTACACCGGACCTGGTTCCGTTTTTGTTATTATTCTGTTGGAACATCCTGTCTGCGTGTTTTACACCGGACCTGGTTCCATTATTTATTATTCTGTTGGAACATCCTGTCTGTGTGTTTTACACCGGACCTGGTTCCGTTTTTGTTATTATTCTGTTGGAACATCCTGTCTGTGTGTTTTACACCGGACCTGGTTCCATTATTTATTATTCTGTCAGAATATCCTGTCTGTGTGTTTTACACCGGACCTGGTTCCATTATTTATTATTCTGTCGGAATATCCTGTCTGTGCGTTTACGCCGGACCTGGTTCCATTATTTATTATTCTGTTGGAATAACCTGTCTGTGCGGTCTATCGCATGCATGGTGATTTCTTTTGTTATTCCATTCTTTATTGTACTCAGTTGGTTAAGTTTTGACTTCTATACTCCATGAAATTTGTGGAATATCCTTGATAATTGCGTTTCATCCAGTATCTTTTCATGAAAATATTCTCCTAATCATTCTTGAATTTTACTCCACAAAGCAGTATCATGTTGACAATTTGGACGTTGTTAATTCTTGGATAAATTAATTCTTGAACTTGTTTTATTGAATTCTTATATCATTGTCATCATCCTCATGTTTATAAAATGTTGAAAGTCATCTGTGGCCTGTAGTGCATAGATGGACTTGGTATGATTATGACCAGGGATTATTCGGTATAATCATGACCGTAATGTTACAAATGATGTGGTAAAAGTCCTCATTGGCCCGTAGTGCATTGATGGACAGTTGTTGGCATGATCATGACCATTAATGAATATACGAATATCCTTGGCCGTAGTGCAGGGGTGATTCGATGATGTGGATTATTTTATTAAGCTGAGTCTCAGCGATCACAGTGTTGAAAATCTTTTAAATCATAAAAGATAGTAGAGTTTATTTTCTACTTGACTCTTTTAATGGATTGCTTGTTCCGCTGCAGTTAAACTTGATGTCTATTATATTTTATCAGTTTAACATTGTTGAAGGCTAATGATAATTTATTCTGCATTATCTTAGTCATAATATTTCTTACTGGGCTAGTTGAGCTCACCCTTTCTTTCACTGTTCTCTTCAGGAAATGAGAACGTAGCTGGGGCAAGTCGGGGAACGGAGTGATGGTCCGAATGATAGTATTAGTTAGTAGTCCTCACTATTCTATGTAATGGTGTGTTAATAAATGTAACGAGGACTCCTTTTGAGTATGAATACTCTCTAGAAGATAATATTTGTATTCAAACTCACAGTTTATGTTTTGTCGTATTGTACACGACAGTTGTATTAGTAAGTTGTATTTGTATTCTGTACTATGTATCTGACGACCCAAGATATACCTAATTTTGGGGGCGTCACAGTTGGTATCAGAGCTTAGGGATATGATCCCTGGCTAAGATGTGAGAATAGAACTAGGAGGGGAGAGACGGGAAATTTCTTCGCTAGTATGACCTACCTAAGTTTATTTGCATGGTATTTAATTGGTCGGTCATAATATAAGGATAAAATATGACATATCAATTAATTTTTATTTTGTGACAGTATCTGGAAATGGCATCTGAGAATGTTGAGAATAGCAATGGAGCACAGGCGACTGTTGATTCACCACATATCAATAATCAGGATAATGTGCATCAGGAAGGTGACAATCCTCATGCAAACAACAACACTGACCAAATGATGAATGCTCAAATGTTCAGAGGCTTTATGCAATTCATGCAACAACAGGTGAAAGCGGCTCCTGTCCACAACGTAGGTGGAAATACTGGAAACTCTCTGGCGGTCACCGCTAAACAGTTTAAGGAGCTGGGACCACCGGAGTTTAAGGGAGAACCCAAACCACTTGTAGCTGAAACATGGATAAAGCAGATCACCAAGATATTTGATGTCTTGGGTTGCTCCGAGGAGCAAAAGGTTCCCTTTGCCGCCTTTATGTTGCGAGGAGAGGCAGATTACTGGTGGGAATCGATAAAGCGTACTCAACCTGCCGCACTGAAGATGTCCTGGGAGAAGTTCCAAGAGCTGTTTAACGACAAATACTTTCCCGAGAGTATTCGTCACATGAAGGAGGTGGAGTTCATCAAATTGGAGCAGAATAATATGACCGTGTCGCAGTACGAGGCAAAATTTGCGGAGTTATCCCGGTTTGCGTCCCACCTGGTGGATAATGAAGAAAGAATGACGCGGATGTTTTTAAGAGGTTTGAAGCCGGAGATACGTCAACATCTTGTTTCTCATAAACTGTGCTTTGTATTCAGATGTTGTAAATAGGGCTCAGTTGGTGGAGCGCGATAACGAGACAACACAACCAAAAGAGAGCAGCCGACAAAATGATAATACCAGTGAAAGCAGTCATCGAAGCGGTGACAACAAGCGTGGAGGGAATCAACAGGCCAGAAATGGTAACCACTTCGGTGGTAATCAGGGCCAAAACAATAAAAATGGGCATTTCAAGAAGAGGAGATTCAACAATGATGGAAAGACGTCAGCACCAGCACCTGTCGTTAAGGAAGGAGAACGATCACCTATCATATGTTTCAAATGCGGAGGGGAGGGGCACATCAGTCCAAACTGCGCGATGCCGTCCAAAGCATGTTATAATTGTGGAAGAGAAGGTCATTTAGCCCGATTTTGTCGTTTACCGAAGACAAATTCAGCTAGGATGGAGGCACCAAAGGCCGTCCCAGAAAAGTCAAAACCGATTGTGCAAGGGAGAGCGTTTGTTGTGAACTCTCAGAGAGCAGGGAACCCGAATGAGGTCATCACGGGTAAGCTTATCATAAACTCTAACGAAGTCTATACTTTATTTGATACCGGTTCTACCCATTCTTTTATTTCTCCTACTTGCGCTCATCGATTAAATTTGATTCCGGAGAAATTAGACTTTGACTTAGCAGTTGAAACTCCATTGGGAGAAACCTTCATTACATCCACGGTTTATAAGTCTTGTTTGGTTCAAGTTGGTACCCACACATTACCTGTCGATCTGATTTCATTAAAAATACTTGCATTTGACGTGATTCTAGGGATTGATTGGTTAACTACTCATCATGCAAAAATTGATTGTTTTCGTAAGGTTGTTAGCTTTCATATTCCTAATCGACCTATTATGCGAATTCAAGCAACCAAACCATTAAAATCAATCGCCGTCATCTCAAGCCATAAAGCTATTCGTTTATTGAAAAACGGATGTCAAGCTTTCTTAGCTCATGTCACAGATCTAAACAAAAATACGTCAGCTTTGAATGATATTTCTGTTGTTAATAAATTTCCTGACGTATTTCCCGAAGAACTTCCTGGCCTACCCCCAGAGCGTGAAATTGAATTTTGTATCGACCTTGAACCCGGTACAAAACCCATTTCCAAAGCCCCATATCGAATGGCTCCTATTGAACTTCAGGAGTTAAAGACTCAACTGCAGGAATTGTTAGACATTGGTTTTATTCGTCCTAGTACTTCTCCTTGGGGTGCTCCTGTTCTGTTCGTGAAGAAGAAAGATGGGAGTATGCGACTTTGTATTGATTATCGGGAGTTGAATCATGTCACCATCAAAAATAGGTACCCATTGCCACGTATTGATGACCTGTTTGACCAGTTGCAAGGAGCACAATTCTTTTCAAAGATCGATCTTCGTTCTGGATATCATCAGCTGAAGGTTAGAACTGAGGATATTCCAAAGACTGCCTTCAGAACTCGGTATGGGCATTATGAATTCTTAGTTATGTCTTTTGGATCGACTAATGCTCCTGCTGCCTTCATGGATATGATGAACCAGGTATTCAAGGAATATTTGGATCACTTTGTGGTCGTCTTTATCGATGACATCCTTGTTTATTCCAAAAGCCGTGAAGATCATGAGCAACACTTGAGGCTGGTACTCCAAAAGCTTCGTGAATACAAACTTTATGCCAAGTTGAAGAAATGCGAGTTCTGGCTGGAGGAGGTAGCATTCCTTGGGCACGTAGTATCAAGTCGTGGAATATCGGTTGACCCGGCAAAGATTGAAGCTATTCAAAGCTGGGAGCAACCTAAATCAGTGACCGAAGTACGTAGCTTTCTTGGTTTAGCTGGTTATTATCGGAGATTCGTGGAAGGATTTTCTCGAATCGCTACTCCATTAACTCAGCTGACTCGAAAAGATACAAAGTTCGGTTGGAGCGAAGAATGTGAGCAGAGTTTTCAAGAACTCAAGAGGAGACTCATTTCAGCACCTGTTCTAACAATACCATCTGGCTCGGAGGGATTTGTCATCTACAGTGATGCTTCGAGCAAAGGGTTGGGATGCGTTCTCATGCAACATGGAAAAGTCATAGCCTATGCATCAAGACAACTCAAGGAATATGAGAGGAATTATCCTACTCATGATCTAGAGTTGGCAGCTGTTGTCTTTGCACTTAAAATTTGGAGGCATTACTTGTATGGGGAGAAGGTGGAGATCTTTACGGATCATAAAAGCCTCAAATATTTCTTCACTCAAAAGGAACTCAACATGCGACAACGACGTTGGCTTGAACTGTTGAAAGATTATGATCATACCATTCAATACCATCCTGGAAAAGCGAACGTGGTAGCTGACGCATTGAGTAGAAGATCATATGCAAGTACAAGTGCGATATTGTCAACACAAAGGCCCATTTTGTGTGATTTACAAAGGATGGAGATAGAGTTAAAGACTCCAGGGACCCATGTGATGATGGCGAATATACGAGTAGAACCGACTTTAATCGATAAAGTTAAAGCTGCTCAAGCTACAGACCTGGAGCTGATGCGTATGAAGAAGAAAGTGCAAGAAGGTGCTATACCGGAAGCAAGAATCGATGAAGAAGGAATATTTCGAGTCAACTCCAGACTTTGTGTTCCTAACAACCCTGATTTAAAGTATGAAATCATGATGGAGGCGCACAACACACCGTTTGCAATCCATCCTGGAAGTACCAAAATGTATCATGATCTTCGTCATACATTTTGGTGGAGCAATATGAAGAGAGAGATAGCGTTGTTTATCTCAAGGTGTCTAACTTGTCAACGAGTCAAAGCGGAGCATCAAGTACCAAAAGGTCCATTGCAACCACTTGAAATTCCAGAATGGAAGTGGGAGCACATTACCATGGATTTCGTTACCGGTCTTCCTAGGGTTTCTCAAGGTATTGATGCGATTTGGGTCATTGTTGATAGATTGACCAAGTCTGCTCATTTCTTACCGATACGAGAAACTTATACACTTGAACGTCTTGCTCGTATGTACATAAACGAGATTGTAAGACTGCATGGTATGCCAGTATCCATAGTTTCTGACCGAGACCCAAGATTCACTTCACGATTTTGGGTTAGTTTACAAAAAGCTATGGGCACGGAGTTACGATTTAGTTCAGCATATCATCCTCAGACGGACGGACAATCAGAGAGGACTATTCAAACTCTTGAAGATCTATTAAGACTCTGTGTCTTTGACTTCAAAGGAAGTTGGGACAAGTTCTTACCATTGGTGGAGTTTTTCTACAACAACAGTTATCAAGCAAGTATTGGCATGGCTCCATTCGAAGCATTGTATGGAAGAAAATGTCGTTCTCCAGTATGCTGGGATGAGGTGGGTGAAGCAACGTTGTTGGGACCGGAGTTGGTACGTATGACTACAGAAAAGATTCAAACGATCCGACAACGTATAAAAACCTCACAAGATCGACAAAAGAGTTATGCTGATCTTCATCGAAAGGACGTGGAATTTGATGTAGGAGATCATGTGTTCTTACGTGTTGCTCCATGGAAAGGAGTTACGAGATTTGGAAAGAGAGGAAAGCTCAATCCTCGATTCATCGGTCCATTTTTAATCCTCGATCGAGTAGGAACTGTGGCTTATAGACTCGCTTTACCGCCAAGTATGTCTCGTGTTCATAACGTTTTTCACATATCCATGTTACGCAAATATGTGGAAGACCCGAACCACATTATTGAGTTAGAACCAGACGAAATAGCGGAAGATTTGACGTATGAAGAAGTTCCTGTTCAAATCTTGGATAAGAAGGAACATATTCTACGCTCCAAGGTTATACCTCAAGTCAAAGTTTTGTGGAGAAACCACGATGTTGAGGAAATGACTTGGGAGTTAGAATCTGAAATGAAATCAAGGTATCCTTACCTCTTCGACATACCAGGTACGTACCCTAATTTCGAGGGCGAAATTTCATAAGAAGGGGAGGTTGTAAGACCCCAACTTTTATAAATAAAGATGAATTTTCTATAAATATCATTTTTGAATATTATGGAGTTAATTTGATATAATGTTATAGTTGTGGGTAATATTTATAAATTTTGCAAAGTACGCAAGTTGTTATATAATATTCGATTGGTCGGGGAATATTCGTTTTAACAGGGAATATTCGTACAACGACACAATCATTGGTGGACCCCACAACAGAATTATTGTCGGATTGAGAAAACGACAAAGATATTTTATTAAAAATAACGGCGGAAGTTTTACCATTGTTACTGTTGAACTACTCGGTAGTAAAAGTACAGTAATACGTGTGGTTGCATAGTAGCACACGGTATTGATTATTAATGCTTATGTGAGAAGTCACTCAGTTTGATTCCATTATTGTCAGTTAATAATATGAATTATTTAGCGATAATGACGTTTTGTTTTATTCGTATTATTAACGTAATAAAACAGAAACATCTTTTTATATAAAACAAAATACTTTATTAAAGTTATTCTATAAATAGAATATATTATATTTTATTTAAAAGATTTTTTTTTAAATATGGACCGTCAGATTAAAGTAATCAATCTGGACCGTTCATGGATTAGTTACTATGCATTCTATTTTTCTATAAATAGCAGCTCATTCCTTCATTATTTCTTACGAATTCACTGAACTCTAGAGAGAGAAACTATAGAGAGAAACTATAGAGAGAGAAGAAGAGTATTCTGCTACTTAACTACTTCCTTATTTCAGCTCTTCTTTAAAACGGTAAGGGGTGTTATTCTTTCTTATTCATGAAGAGAACTGTTGTTATTCCATTTCTTATTATTCTGTTGGAATAACCTGTATACGTGGTCTACCCTATACTTGGTGACATTCTTCTATTATTCTGTTGGAACATCCTGTCTGTGTGTTTTACACCGGACCTGGTTCCGTTTTTGTTATTATTCTGTTGGAACATCCTGTCTGTGTGTTTTACACCGGACCTGGTTCCATTATTTATTATTCTGTTGGAATATCCTGTCTGTGTGTTTTACACCGGACCTGGTTCCGTTTTTATTATTATTCTGTTGGAACATCCTGTCTGTGTGTTTTACACCGGACCTGGTTCCATTATTTATTATTCTGTCAGAATATCCTGTCTGTGTGTTTTACACCGGATCTGGTTCCATTATTTATTATTCTGTCGGAATATCCTGTCTGTGCGTTTACGCCGGACCTGGTTCCATTATTTATTATTCTGTTGGAATAACCTGTCTGTGCGGTCTATCGCATGCATGGTGATTTCTTTTGTTATTTCATTCTTTATTGTACTCAGTTGGTTAAGTTTTGACTTCTATACTCCATGAAATTTGTGGAATATCCTTGATAATTGCGTTTCATCCAGTATCTATTCATGAAAATATTCTCCTGATCATTCTTGAATTTTACTCCACAAAGCAGTATCATGTTGACAATTTGGACGTTGTTAATTCTTGGATAAATTAATTCTTGAACTTGTTTTATTGAATTCTTATATCATTGTCATCATCCTCATGTTTATAAAATGTTAAAAGTCATCTGTGGCCTGTAGTGCATAGATGGACTTGGTATGATTATGACCAGGGATTATTCGGTATAATCATGACCGTAATGTTACAAATGATGTGGTAAAAGTCCTCATTGGCCCGTAGTGCATTGATGGACAGTTGTTGGCATGATCATGACCATTAATGAATATACGAATATCCTTGGCCGTAGTGCAGGGGTGATTCGATGATGTGGATTATTTTATTAAGCTGAGTCTCAGCGATCACAGTGTTAGAAAATCTTTTAAATCATAAAAGATAGTAGAGTTTATTTTCTACTTGACTCTTTTAATGGATTGCTTGTTCCGCTGCAGTTAAACTTGATGTCTATTATATTTTATCAGTTTAACATTGTTGAAGGCTAATGATAATTTATTCTGCATTATCTTAGTCATAATATTTCTTACTGGGCTAGTTGAGCTCACCCTTTCTTTCACTGTTCTCTTCAGGAAATGAGAACGTAGCTGGGGCAAGTCGGGGAACGGAGTGATGGTCCGAATGATAGTATTAGTTAGTAGTCCTCACTATTCTATGTAATGGTGTGTTAATAAATGTAATGAGGACTCCTTTTGAGTATGAATACTCTCTAGAAGATAATATTTGTATTCAAACTCACAGTTTATGTTTTGTTGTATTGTATACGACAGTTGTATTAGTAAGTTGTATTTGTATTCTGTACTATGTATCTGACGACCCAAGATGGGTGATGTATACCTAATTTTGGGGGCGTCACAGATTGAGAAAACGACAAAAATACTTTATAAAAATAACGGCGGAAGTTTTACCGTTGATACTGTTGAACTACTCGGTAGTAAAAGTACAGTAATACGTGTGGTTGCATAGTAGCACACGGTATTGATTATTAATGCTTATGTGAGAAGTCACTCAGTTTGATTCAATTATTCTCAGTTAATAATATGAATTATTTAGCGATAATGAAGTTTTGTTTTATTCGTATTATTAACGTAATAAAACAGTAACATCTTTTTATATAAAACAGAATACTTTATTAAAGTTATTCTATAAATAGAATATATTATATTTTATTTAAAAAAAATTTCTTTAAATATGGACTGTCAGATTAAAGTAATAAATTTGGACCGTTTATGGATTGGTTACTATGCATTCCATTTTTCTATAAATAGCAGCTCATTCCTTCATTATTTCTTTCGAATTCACTGAACTCTAGAGAGAGAAACTATAGAGAGAGAAGAAAAGTATTCTGCTACATAACTACTTTCTTATTTCAGTTCTTCTTTAAAACGGTAAGGGGTGTTATTCTTTCTTATTCATGAAGAGAACTGTTGTTATTCCATTTCTTATTATTCTGTTAGAATAACCTGTATACGCGGTCTACCCTATACTTGGTGACATTCTTCTATTATTCTGTTGGAACATCCTGTCTGTGTGTTTTACACGGATTTGGTTCCGTCTTTATTATTGTTCTGTTGGAACATATTGTCTGTGTGTTTTACACCGGACCTGGTTCCGTCTTTATTATTATTCTGTTGGAACATTATGTCTGTGTGTTTTACACCGAACCTGGTTCCCGTCTTTATTATTACTCTGTTGGAATATCCTGTCTATGCGTTTTACGCCGGACCTGGTTCCATTATTTATTATTCTGTTGAAATAACCTGTATGTGCGGTCTATCGCATGCATGGTGATTTCTTTTGTTATTCCATTCTTTATTATACTCAATTGGTTAAGTTTTGACTTCTATACTCCATGAAATTTGTGGAATATCCTTGATAATTGCGTTTTATCCAGTATCTTTTTATGAAAATATTCTTCTAAGCATTCTTAAATTTTACTCCTCAAAACAGTATCATGTTGACAATTTGGAAGTTGTTAATTCTTGGATAAATTAATTCTTGAACTTGTTTTATTGAATTCTTATATCATTGTCATCATCCTCATGTTTATAAAATGTTGAAAGTCATCTGTGGTCTGTAGTGCATAGATGGACTTGGTATGATTATGACCAGGGATTATTCGGTATAATCATGACCGTAATGTTACAATTGATGTGGTAAAAGTCCTCATTGGACCGTAGTGCATTGATGGACAGTTGTTGGCATGATCATGACCATTAATGAATACACGAATATCCTTGGTCGTAGTGCAGGGGTGATTCGATGATGTGGATTATTTTATTAAGCCAAGTCCCAGTGATAACAGCGTTGAAAAACCTTTTAAATCATAGAAGATAGTAGATTTTATTTTCTACTTTACTCTTTTAATGGATTGCTTGTTCCGCTGCAGTTAAACTTGATGTTCGTTATATTTTATCAGTTTAATGATGTTGAAGGCTAATGATAATTTATTCTGCATTATCTTAGTCATAATATTTTTTACTGGGCTAGTTGAGCTCACCCTTTCTTTCACTGTTTTCTTCAGGAAATGAGAATATAGCTGGGACGAGTCGGGAAACGGAGTGATGGACCAGATGATAGTATTAGTAGTCCTCACTATTCTGTTAAATAGTGTGACAATAATTGTAATGAGGACTCCATTTGAGTTTGTATAGTCTCTAGTAGACAATAATTGTATTCAAACTCACAGTTATGTTTTGTCGTATTGTACACGGCAGTTGTATTGGTAAGTTGTATTTGTATTTTGTACCATGTATCTGACGACCCAAGATGGGTGATGTATACCTAATTTTGGGGGCATCACAATAAATTATGTGAAATAGATTTTATTTATTATTTTAATTGGAGTAATGATTCATAACATGTATTTTTTATGAATTTTTATAAGACATACACCATCATACCATTTATACAATTGAAAACAAAAAAAAACAGTTGCAGGCAATAAAAAAACACATATCATTCGCTAGACCTGACAATTTAAGTTAAAAACCATATAGTTAACCGAAACCACTTGAATCTGTTGTGTTGGTTAACTACTTTTTAGGTGATAGATTGGTTTGGTTTTGGACCCATATTATTATTACAAATATATGTTGGATCTAGTTTAACCAGTTTTAATTAATACTCCCTCCGTCCCTATTTAAATGACATTTTAGAGATGAGCACAAGAATTAAGATAATGATTAGAAAGCCTTAAATATAGTACTCAATTGTCTATAATACCCTTAAATCATTAATTTATCATAGCACAAGAGTTTAAAGTACCAAAAAAAAGGTAGAGTAATGAGGGATAATTTTGGAAAAATTGTCATTAATTCTCTTAGATTTGAACAAACGTCAATTAATTAGGGACAAATAAAAAACTCTAAAACGTCATTTACATAGGGACGGAGGGAGTATTAGTTTATAATAATTTTTTGCACTTTGTAGAACTAATACATCAACATGTATGTATTATTACACTACATTAGTTAATAAACCCAAGTTAATAAACTCTAGTTAATAAACCCAAAGATCAAGCTAAACTCATATTTTGATTAGTTAAACCCAAAACATTTATGTAATTAATTATGACCGTTCTTTTTTATTTTCAATGATAGATATTGTATACCCTATTAGAATACATAACAAAAATATGGATAATTCTCATATATATATATATATATATATATATATATATTATATATATATATACACACACACACACATATATATGCTACAAATTATAATTGAACTTAAAGAGTTTAACTTTAAAAAAAGGAATAAGTTTGTAATTAAGAAGGGAAAAGCATAACTATATACTATAAATTTTATCAAGTAAACAGAAGTAGTTGTTGTCGTTAAATACATAGGTGCTTTTTATATGGTATTTATTAAGATTAGTGATATTATATTTTTATAAAATGGCATTGCTTTATAATGAAATGACATAGATATCTTTAATAAAATAAAATAAATTTTTTGCTCATGTGTGTAGTCACATACTTGCATGTATTGAAAATCTCAGATAAAGTTTATAATTAGTTTTGGACCCATATCTGATATATGTTACGTTAGGACCAAGTCCAAGCTTTTATATAGATTGGTCATTGGTCCAAAACTAAATGGAAATGGGCTTTTTTAGGTAGCTGACGATCCACGAAATTGATATCTGCTGCGCTGGTACGGACCGTGAGGCCGAAGACACCGGCGATCTCGCTCCCTAACGGTGGTATTCTAGATCATTCCTGAAATCCCAAATATCTCTTAATGAAACCCTAAATTAAACATAATCGAATATACTCATTGATTTCAGAAATTGGGGGAAGGGATAGACAGAAGAGAGATGGGGATAATAAAGAGCAGTTTCTCGTTCATAGCAGGGACAGTGTGTGGGGTATACGTAGCTCAGAATTACAATGTTCCCAATGTTCAGAAGCTCGCCAACACTGCCCTTTTCATGGCGAAGCTCCTCGAAGAGAAGTATCGCAAGCCTAAGAAAAGCAACAGCGAGGACGACGTTTAGTTCCTTTTCACTTGCAGGTCTTTCTCGCTCCGATTCGATTAGTTATATGAATTTTAAAAAATTTAGTGGAAAATAGGAGATTTATAGTTATGAAGGGGATTTATAAAATTTCAGTAAAATAGAAAAATTCTTCTAGACTAGATTTGCAAATTCTGTCTCTCTATGTCTATGTTCGTATTTGTTATAAGAATTTAATGAATCTATGTTTTCGCGTTAATGAATTTGATCCTAGCAAATTTATCTGTCTCATTCCAAAGGTAGTACTCCATATTAGAATATTAGGTCAATCAGTTTTACCATTCTCAGCAACCTGCATTGGGGAATGTCCTGTTTAATTTTTTTTCAATGGAGGTAGAGGAGTTACTGTTTGGTTTTCTCCTAGGGGTTCTGTGGTGTCTGTATGTCCTTGCAATTAAATTTCGGACTGAACCATTCTGTTCTTTATTCATCATGATTAAAACAATTATTGTATATTTGTATGGATTTTAAATCTTTTTCCTTTTCCTGTTTGTTTGTTTATTTCAGAAGTGAATGTGCTACAATAATATTAGCACTCTCATTTTATTGTTCCAATTCCTTTTGTGTCGTGTCTTCTTCTTTCCTTTTTTACCCTTTCTTTCTACTCCAATATCATCAATAAAAGAAGAGACCTAAATCAGTAAATTTTGAATTTCAAAATAAAATATCCAATTGTAAGGACCATGCTCCCTTCTATTACAAGATGATAAGATTATTATAGCATTAGCGACAGACACATGAATATTGGTTGTGTCGCTTATGTGTTTAGATGAAACCAAGCAATCAAGCGTAGTTGCATTCAAAAACGAATATAAAAATTGGTTGTCCTTGCTTTTTATCCCAAGAGATGCATCTTGAGTCAGCGTCCAAAGAAAAGATGCCTGCCTACCTCTTCTTTTTGGCTTACTTGGCCGGCCGTAATTCTGTATTTGTTTGTTTGGCCCTTTGGAATAGGCGTCTGACGCTAAGCCGACAGTCTCCACTGCGCTTTCCTCTATACATTCCATTGCATTAATGTTACATAAAAATTATGAACCGTGCTAGCTAGGTAAATAAATCAAACCCAAGATGCAAACTCTTTTAACACATTTACTGTGTTGTATATATATTACTAGAAATTTAAGTTTTTTCAAAATTGCAAAACAACTAATTCAACATTTTCCAATTATCGAGTTTTTTTGCTTTTATACAGACTATTTTTCCTTTATGATTTTTTACAATGAGGACACAATGGGTTAGTTCTCCGAAAGAACTGGCAAACACTTCCCCCAACTTCCTTTCTAATGCAGATTTGTGAGTCTCTGACTACTCAATTTTTTCAAGCTCTGAGCAAAATCAGCGAACAAGCTCTCACTGCCCCTGCCCCTGCCTTCTCCATTTTTAAAAGAATCCCCTTCCATTTCATCAATCTATATCAGCAGCAGCAGAAACTTTGAACCAATGCTGGGGAATCAAAAATGATCATTTTCCTTTAATCACACTTCAAGTACTGCAGGAGACCTCGAAGTGGGCACCACTTGTCTCGACTGGTGAATCTTTTCACCCACCTCCGCCACAACAAGCCTTGTCAGAAACAAACCAGACACTAGTGCTGCCCCCATCAACATTGTGAAAACAGCACTCCAGCTATTGGTAGAGATATAGCCAGTTAGCAATGGTCCAATTGCAGCCCCTATTGAGCAGTTCCATCGATGATTGCTGTGACGGTCGCGAGTGCCCTTGAATTTCCTTTCAAGAGCTGTGTGTCCCTAAATCGGCCGACACTGCCGTCGTTACAAGAGCATAGGGTCCGTTAACAAACACACCAGTGATCAACATGAGGATGATGTTCACAGTCATGGAAACGTGTCCATAGCTTCGGTAGAAGAAGAGAGCCGGAATAGCACAGTACATGAAGCTTGCAGCTGTTATGGCTCTTGCATCAAGGCGATCAGAAATGTGGCCAGCAAGGATTCCTCCCACCACGCCTCCGACATCAAACAATGTAGATAAATTCCCAGCTGCTTCATTAGTCAAATACTCACCAGCTATAGCTGCAGCACAACAAATACATGAAGAGAATTAGGAAACAAGTTAGTTATAATTAAAATAATTTCTTTTTAAATTTAGTTTCCCATGATCAACACATCATTAAGAAACACATTGGTTCCTCATTAAATATTGTCCACAGAACTGTATTGATCTCTGTTGGGCCATGATACTTATGTAGTGGGCTAGGCCGAAATGGACCTATCCATTGCATTGTATTTATTAGGTCTGAATGTGTTGGACCGGTTCGTTGGGTTGACCCATTAGACAAATAAATATATTGAGTGAGCTTTGACCGGTAATGATGAAAAAGATAACAGTTGACTGTTATTTCTGTCCTCTCTTCAATGCATTAATGTGGATTGAACTTAGTCGTCCGGCGGTGGAAAACAGTGATGGATGTTGCAGGTGAGCTGCATGCAGTCGGCTGAGGTCACGGTAGTGAGGGGCCGTGTCAGATAGTAGTGGGTGTTGCACGAGAGAAACAAACCGGATTAGAGTATATGAGGAAGGATCACACAAATTAGAAGGTAACAGATATTTCTCTCTCAAGACACTATACATTTATTCCTACATTGTTAAAACTGTGATTGCCTGTACTGACTCTCATGCCAGAGCTATCCCCCGACGGTCCAAGCGTCAAGCCTCTGGTATTGACGTGTTTACTGTGCAGGATTGAACGTGCCTTACGTGATTGGGGCTCGTGGAAAGATCTTGGCGTTACAAGGATCTTTATCGAAGAGTTTTTTCGTTTCCATTGCTGAATTATTTGACTCCATCCGAAGCTGAGTTGCTCTTCGGGAGGTTCACGAGGGCATCTGTAGCGGACCATATGGCTGCCAAGTCATTAGCCTACAAAGTACTTCGGTAGGGATACTATTGGCCTACAATTTTTAAGGAAGCTACGGAATATATAAAGAAGTGTCAGTTCAATAGTTCGATCCCACATCAGCCACCAGAAAAGCTATACTCGATTCTATCTCCTATACCTTTTGCTGTCTGGGGAGAAGATATACTGGGTCCTTGTCGAAAGCTAAAGGTCAGGTCAGTTTCATTATAGTGCAATTGATTACATGACCAAATGGGTTAGAAGCAAAGCCACTTAGGTTAATAACGGAACATGAGTGTTTAAAGTTTCTGAAAGAATCTGTAGTGTTTCGTTTCGGAATTCCTAAAGTGGTGATATCAGATAACGGACGCCAGTTTGTGGGTTCGAAGTTTGAAGCATTTTTGAAGGAATTAGACATCCAACACAAAAAGATTTTAGTAGCTTATCCACAGTCTAACGAGCAGGTGAGGTGACTACAGAACGCTTCTGAATGGGATCAAGCGTAGATTGGATGAGGCTAAAGGAAGATGGCCAGAGGAGCTGCTCGCGTGTTATGGGCTTATCGGACTACACGAGGACGACAACGGGAGATTCACCTTTCAGGCTGGTTTATGGTACTGATGTCTTAGTTCCAGTTGAAATTAGATCTACAAGTCTTCGGGTCAGTTAGTTTAAAGAGATATACAACGAAGAAGGACTGAGGACAACATGGATTTACTTGAAGAAGTTGGAGAGACAGTTTTGATTAGATTGACAGCTATCAGCGAAGAGTAGCTAAGCACTATAACAAAGGGTAAAGCTTCGAAGGTTTGAAGTAGGAGATT
>CM029012.1:241485-264804 GCA_016801055.1 Panax notoginseng
TATATTACCTTCATCTTTTCCTTTATTTTTAATTTAGTCCTGCAAGTATTGTCAAACTTGCACCACCTTCCCTAATAGTTCATATGTGAATCAATAGTACAATCATGTGACTCAATTGTTCTATATATGTAAAAAAAATAATTACAGTATAATATACATTCATCTCTATACCTTCATCATTTTTATTAATTAGTCATGCATGGTATTATCAATCTTGCACCACCTCCCTAATAGTACATGCATGTGAATCAATAGTACACACACGTGAATCAATAGTTCTATAAATGTGAAAAATAGTTACAGTATAGTACATTCATCTATATTTCTATTTTTAATTTAGTCATGCAAATATTATCAATCTTGCACCACCTCCTCTAATAGTACATGCATGTGGATTAATAGTACATACATGTGAATAAATAGTTATAAATTGTGAATTAATAGCAATTAATTGCTCATTTATCCGATTAATTATCCGATTGGTCAATATAACTTTATCGAAATAAATATCGATTTCCACTAACACGAATATATCCCAACACAATGGAAATATCAATTGCATCTTTAATCAACACGAACTTATTCATCATTAATATTATAACTCACAATATTTAACAATCTGATCATTCTCAGAAAATAGGGGGTTTTGATAAGGATTTATCCTATTGGCGCGCAATTAGGTTTCCAAACCTCTCCTCAACAGAACTTTATAGATATCGTCAATATTACAATATAATATTGAATAACTTTTGTCGTCTCAATTATTGATTTAATAATAATAAATATTATGCAGATGATACTGTGATAATAATTGAATCAATAATATGAGAGATATTGTAAGACACCGAATTTTATGAAATAAAAGTATTCATTTTTTTTATAATTACTATTCAGTAAATGGTTAAATTGATAAAAGTTAAAGTTAAGGGTGATATATGATTTTTTTTAAAATACGCAAGTGGTATAAAATATTCATTGTTGTCGGGGAATATTCGTTTAGTCATGGAATATTCTTTCGGGGGAATATTCGTTACGACGGCGAGCCATTTGTGGGCCCCATAACAGAATAACTGTCGAATGAAGAAAGAAACGACAAAAATTAAGTTTTATAAATAACGGCGTAGTTGTTACAGTTAACATTGTCGGAATACCCGGTGAGTAAAGTAAAGTAATACGCGTTGTTGCACAGTAGCACACGGTATTGCACAGTATTTTTGAATTATTGATTCTTACGTAAGAATGCACTACTCAATAAATTTGTTACAGTAATTACTGTTCAATATTTTATTGATTCAATGATTACTACGTTGATATTTTATAGTATTGTTATTCAATAATTATCACTGCACAGTATTTTTTTTATCAGATCAATAATTCATATTATTTGAATAATATTATTAGATTACATTATTGACAATGTTTAGAAAGTTATGTCTAAGGAGAGGCTTAGTCATCTAATTACGCGCCAGTAAGGAGAAATCCTTATTGAAAAGCCCCCTCTTTCCTGGGAACTGTCTGGTTGTCATTAATGATAATGAAATATTTATTTGATGTGGATATAAATGATGGATTTATTTATGTGGTTATAATGAAAAAATTAATGTTGAGATATTTTATCAGTATTTTATCGGATTGGAGGTATTAAAAGATCAAATCAGTGTTCTTACAGCTTTATTGTGTGAGTTATAATTTTTAATCTGACTGTTGGATCGTTGTGATTTTTTGATATGTTATACATATATAAGTTGAGTATATGTTCACAAATTTTGAACGTTAAAAATAAACGAATGAATTGTTATGAATTTTAAGAGGTGACTGATTCGGAAATTAGGTTTATAAATGATTTTGGTAGAAACTTCAAGATATAGGTGGGGCCCAATTTTGGTTGTTGGGGAAGATGCCTGATTTTTTGTGGGTGGAATAGTAGCAGGTAAAGCCATCAAGTAGCAGGTCAAGTCTGCTTCGGCGTGCTAACATTTTTTTATAAATTGAGGGCTAAGTTAGAATTGAAATCACACATTAATTCATAAATTTTCTCTCTTTTTCTCTCTAGATTATCGAGTATATTTTGCGAGTATTTAGATACTTGGTGAGTTGCTATTCATCCGTGCAAGTTTCCTTCAGCGTTATATCCGAAATCAGTCAGAAGTGCTGCTCTTTTGAGGTAAGGGATAGTAAGGGATTTTAAGGGTAATTATGTTTTTCAGTTTCGTAATTTTTCTGACCTTTAAAATTTTTGAAAAAATTTAAAATGATAATTTGATGAGTTTTCTTGATTGTGCCAAAAAATGGTGATTTTTGGATGTATAGATTAAGAGTTGTGAATTTTATGAGAAAATACTATTTTAAAAGTAACGCTTATAACTCCTTGTGATTAACTCTCTAAAATTGGTGAAATTTTTATTGGGAGTACATGTATATAATAGAAGTATACTCTGTAAATTTTGGAATTTTTGGATAAATGTACAATTTTTGATAAATATCTAAAATATTCGGCTGTTTTGGCCATATGAAAAATAGTAAATAATTTTTAAAAATTCTGAGAAAAATATATGTTCAATATGGGACTAGATTCTACTAAATCTCATAAAAATTTTTTTTGTTTATACTGAATTGATATTTTTCATGAAATAGACTAGTTATTGAGTAAATGAATTAAATATGTTATGTGAAGTAAGAAAATTGAAAATTTGGATTTTATGGCTTGAGAATCCTATATGAGGTATATGCAGATTTTTTATGAGGGTTTTGGCTATTGGTGATGAAATCTTATGAGTTTAGCATTTTAGGATGATTAAAAGTATTATTTTGTAAAGTGTAAACAATTAAAATAAATTATTTATAAGTTTAAGAAATGTTATTCTTTCAATATCATTATACCGAAATATTGGTATGGATTTTTTTAGAATTTCTACCTTTTTCATGTCGGGGGTACTATTCAGGAATTACTATTCACGAGTTACTATTCACGATAAAATTGGTTTCTTTTTTGACCAAAGTATCGTTGATTTATGAATCTTACTCATGAGATTAAATCTATATATGGATTATATTATTTTTACTATTATATATAACATTTTTTATAACCCTAATGATGATATTCTCTTTGACTTGAGTGTAAAGAGTTGGTAGATTTTTGGTATGATCATGACTATGGGTTCTCTTTGGCCAGTAGTGCAAAGTTGATGTGACGCCCCCAAAATTAGGTATACATCACCCATCTTGGGTCGCCAGATACATGGTACTGAATACAAATATAACTTAATAATACAACTGTCGTGTACAATACGACCAAACATAATCTGTGAGTTTGAATACAAATATTATCTTCTAGAGAGTATTCATACTCAAAAGGAGTCCTCATTACATTTATTAACACACTATTACATAGAATAGTGAGGACTACTAACTAATACTATCATTCAGACCATCACTCAGTCCCCGACTTGCCCAGCTACGTTCTCATTTCTTAAAGAGAACAGTGAAAGAAAGGGTGAGCTCAACTAGCCCAGTAAGAAATATTATGACTAAGATAATGCAGAATAAATTATCATTAGCCTTCAACAATGTTAAACCGATAAAATATAATAGACATCAAGTTTAATTGCAGCGGAACAAGCAATCCATTAAAAGAGTCAAGTAGAAAATAAACTCTACTATCTTTTATGATTTAAAAGGTTTTTCAACACTGTAATCGCTGAGACTCAGCTTAATAAAATAATCCACATCATCGAATCACCCCTGCACTATGGCCAAGGATATTCGTGTATTCATTAATGTCATGATCATGCCAACAACTGTCCATCAACGCACTACGGCCAATGAGGACTTTTACCACATCATTTGTAATATTTCGGTCATGATTATACCGAATAATCCATGGTCATAATCATACCAAGTCCATCTATGCACTACATGCCATAGATGACTTTTAACATTTTATAAACATGAGGATGATGACAATGATATAAGAATTCAATAAAATAAGTTCAAGAATTAATTTATCCAAGAATTAACAACGTCCAAATTGTCAACATGATACTTCTTTGTGGAGTAAAATTCAAGAATGCTTAGAAGAATATTTTCATGAAAAGATACTGGATGAAACGCAATTATCAAGGATTTATTCCACAAATTTCATGGAGTATAGAAGTCAAAACTTAACCAACTGCGTATAATAAAGAATGGAATAACAAAAAATCACCATGCATGCGATAGACCGCACAGACAGGTTATTCCCATAGAATAATAAATAATGGAACCAGGTCCGGCGTTAAAACGCACAGACATGATATTCCAACAGAGTAATAATAAGGACGGAACCAGGTCCGGTGTAAAACACACAGACAGGATGTTCTGTAAGACCCCAACTTTTATAAATAAAGATGAATTTTAATAAATATCATTTTTGAATATTATGGAGTTAATTTGATATAATGTTATAGTTGTGGGTAATATTTATAAATTTTGCAAAGTACGCAAGTTGTTATATAATATTCAATTGGTCGGGGAATATTCGTTTTAATAGGGAATATTCGTACAACTGCACAATCATTGGTGGACCCACAACGAAATTATTGTCGGATTGAGAAAACGACAGAATTATCTTTTTATAAAATAACGGCTGAGGTGTTACGTTAAAACCGTTAAAACTGTTGAACTACCGGTAGTAAAAGTACAGTAATACGCGTGGTTGCATAGTAGCACACGGTATTGATTATTGATGCTTACGTGAGAAGTCACTCAGCTATGCTCAATTATTGCTACAGTAATTGCTGCATCACATCTCTTAAATTATTGTCATAGTATCATCTGTATAATATGTTATATTATTAAATCAATAATTGAGACGTTGTGGTAAGTTTGGTTATTTTATGGGGGGCCATATGTCATCATCTAAGAGTCTCTTCGTCAATAGTAATTACCGTCGTCAATAGTAATTACCGTCGTCAATAGTATTTACCTTGGTCAATAGTAATTACCTTCGTCAATAGTATTTACCTTGGTCAATAGTAATACCTTCGTCAATAGTATTTACCTTGGTCAATAGTAATTACTTTCGTCAATAGTAGTTGTCCCTTCAATATTACCAAGAGTCATTTGACCCTTCGTTAAGACCAAGAGTCATTTGACCATTCGTTAAGACCAAGAGTCACCCTCAGGTTTTCTATAAATAGAGGCCTAGGGCTTCATTATTTTTCACGAATTCATTCAAGCTATAGAGAGAGAAAGTATAGAGAGAATAAGAGAGATAGAATTAAAGTATTCTGCTACTTCACTTTCCAATATCCAGTTTTTTTAAGGTAGGGAATATTATTTCTTTTATATTCATGAAGAGGACTTCTGTTATTCCATTCTTTATTATTCTGTTGGAATAACCAGTATACGCGGTCTACCCCCTATACTTGGTGACATTCTTCTATTATTCTGTTGGAACATCTGTCTGTGTGTTTTACACCGGACCTGGTTCCGTTTTTATTATTATTCTGTTGAACATCCTGTCTGTGCGTTTACGCCGGACCTGGTTCCATTATTTATTATTCTGTCGGAATATCCTATCTGTGCGTTTACGCCGGACCTGGTTCCATTATTTATTATTCTGTTGGAATATACCTGTCTGTGCGGTCTATCGCATGCATGGTGATTTCTTTTGTTATTCCATTCTTTATTGTACTCAGTTGGTTAAGTTTTGACTTCTATACTCCATAAAATTTGTGGAATATCCTTGATATTTGCGCTTCATCTAGTATCTCTATTCATAAAAATATTCTCCTGATCATTCTTGAATTTTACTCCATAAAACCGTATCATGTTGACAATTTGGACGTTGTTAATTCCTGGATAAATTAATCCTTGAACTTGTTTTATTGAATTCTTATATCATTGTCATCATCCTCATGTTTATAAAATGTTGAAAGTCATCTGTGGCCTGTAGTGCATAGATGGACTTGGTATGATTATGACCAGGGATTATTCGGTATAATCATGACCGTAATGTTACAAATGATATGATAAAAGTCCTCATTGGCCCGTAGTGCATTGATGGACAGTTGTTGGCATGATCATGACCATTAATGAATACACGAATATCCTTGGCCGTAGTGCAGGGGTGATTCGATGATGTGGATTATTTTATTAAGCTGAGTCCCAGCGATCACAGTGTTGAAAAACCTTTTAAAGCATAAAGATAGTAGAGTTTATTTTCTACTTGACTCTTTTAATGGATTGCTTGTTCCGCTGTAGTTAAACTTGATGTCTATTATATTTTATCAGTTTAACATTGTTGAAGGCTAATGATAATTTATTCTGCATTATCTTAGTCATAATATTTCTTACTGGGCTAGTTGAGTTCACCCTTTCTTTCACTGTTCTCTTCAGGAAATGAGAACGTAGCTGGGGCAAGTCGGGGAACGGAGTGATGGTCCGAATGATAGTATTAGTTAGTAGTCCTCACTATTCTATGTAATGGTGTGTTAATAAATGTAATGAGGACTCCTTTTGAGTATGAATTACTCTCTAGAAGATAATATTTGTATTCAAACTCACAGTTTATGTTTTATCGTATTGTACACGACAACTGTATTAGTAAGTTGTATTTGTATTCTGTACTATGTATCTGACGACCCAAGATGGGTGATGTATACCTAATTTTGGGGGCGTCACATGTTTCAACAGAATAATAATAAAGACGGAACCAGGTCCGGTGTAAAACACACAGACAGGATGTTCCAACAGAATAATAATAAAGACGGAACCAGGTCCGGTGTAAAACACACGGACATGATGTTCCAACAGAATAATAATAAAGACAGAATCAGGTCCGGTGTAAAACACACAGACAGGATGTTCCAACAGAATAATAGAAGAATGTCACCAAGTATAGGGCAGACCGTGTATACAGGTTATTCCAACAGAATAATAAGAAATGAAATAACAACAGTTCTCTTCATGAATAAGAAAGAATAACACCCCTTACCGTTTTAAAGA
Organism: Panax notoginseng; assembly: GCA_016801055.1. NCBI lineage: Eukaryota > Viridiplantae > Streptophyta > Magnoliopsida > Apiales > Araliaceae > Panax > Panax notoginseng. The sequence goes on from CM029012.1 coordinate 248,473, forward strand.
AGGGCTGAAATAAGGAAGTAGTTAAGTAGCAGAATACTCTTCTTCTCTCTATCTATAGTTTCTCTCTATAGTTTCCTCTCTCTAGAGTTCAGTGAATTCGTAAGAAAATAATGAAGGAATGAGTTTCTATTTATAGGAGAATTGAAGGATACTATTGGACTGTACAGTATGAATTCAGACGAAATCATTTGCTGAGTCACAGCGCATCAGTAATTTTTTTTTTCAAAGAGGTGGCCAATGAAAAAACGAACACATGTTACTTTAAAAGTTTTGACCAATTAAAGATGCTCCACAATTTACAAGTTGCCAACATTCTGCAGATTGAAAGAAATTTGGCCAATAATGACCAGGCTTGGAAAATTAATCTAAATCCTGCCAAAATCACACATCACCCACCCATATATTAAACATATAATTATATATCTAATATCACCATTAATCCCACACCACAAATCATACACTACCCATCACTCACACACGTCACTTGATACTAACTCCCCACCAAAATAATTATCATCATATAAAACAAAAATACTTCCCACTCAAATCAATATTTAATACATATATATATATATATATATATATATATATATATATATATATATTATAATATATATATATATATATATATAACAACTACTATAGCAATAATTGAACAAAACTAAGTGACTTCTCACGTAAGCATCAATAATCAATACCATGTGCTACTATGCAACCACGCGTATTACTGTACTTTTACTACCGAGTAGTTCAACAGTATCAATGGTAAAACTTCCGCCGTTATTTTTGATAAAATAATTTTTTTTGTCGTTTTCTCAATCCGACAATAATTCCGTTGTGGGGTCCACCAATGATTGTGCCGTTGTACGAATATTCCCCGTTAAAACGAATATTCCCCGACCAATCAAATATTATATAACAACTTGCGTGTAAGACCCCAACTTTTATAAATAAAGATGAATTTTCTATAAATATCATTTTTGAATATTATGTAGTTAATTTGATATAATGTTATAGTTGTGGGTAATATTTATAAATTTTATAAAGTACGCAAGTTGTTATATAATATTCGATTGGTCGGGGAATATTCGTTTTAACAGAGAATATTCGTACAACGACACAATCATTGGTGGACCCCACAACGGAATTATTGTCGGATTGAGAAAACGATAAAAATATTTTATTAAAAATAACGGCGGAAGTTTTACCATTGATACTGTTGAACTACTCGGTAGTAAAAGTACAGTAATACGTGTGGTTGCATAGTAGCACACGGTATTGATTATTAATGCTTATGTGAGAAGTCACTCAGTTTGATTCAATTATTGTCAGTTAATAATATGAATTATTTAGCGATAATGACGTTTTGTTTTATTCGTATTATTAACGTAATAAAATAGAAACATCTTTTTATATAAAACAGAATACTTTATTAAAGTTATTCTATAAATAGAATATATTATATTTTATTTAAAAGATTTTTCTTTAAATATGGACCGTCAGATTAAAGTAATCGATCTTGGACCGTTCATGGACTAGTTACTATGCATTCTATTTTTCTATAATTAGTAGCTCATTCCTTCATTATTTCTTACGAATTCACTGAACTCTAGAGAGAGAAACTATAGAGAGAAAACTATAGAGAGAGAGAAGAAGAGTATTCTGCTACTTAACTACTTCCTTATTTCAGCTCTTCTTTAAAACGGTAAGGGGTGTTTTTCTTTCTTATTCATGAAGAGAACTGTTGTTATTCCATTTCTTATTATTCTGTTGGAATAACCTGTATACGCGGGTCTACCCTATACTTGGTGACATTCTTCTATTATTCTGTTGGAACATCCTGTCTGTGTGTTTTACACCGGACCTGGTTCCGTTTTTATTATTATTCTGTTGGAACATCCTGTTCGTGTGTTTTACACCGGACCTGGTTCCGTCTTTATTATTATTCTGTTGGAACATCCTGTCCGTGTGTTTTACACCGGACCTGGTTCCGTCTTTATTATTATTCTGTTGGAACATCTTGTCTGTGTGTTTTATACCGGACCTGGTTCTGTCTTTATTATTATTCTGTTGGAATATCCTGTCTGTGCGTTTTACGCCGGACCTAGTTCCGTTATTTATTATTCTGTGGGAATTACCTGTTTGTGCGGTCTATCGCATGCATGGTGATTTTTTTTGTTTATTTCATTCTTTATTATACTCAGTTGGTTAAGTTTTGACTTCTATACTTCATGAAATTTGTGGAATATCCTTGATAATTGCGTTTCATCCAGTATCTTTTCATGAAAATATTCTTCTAAGCATTCTTGAATTTTACTCCACAAAGCAGTATCATGTTGACAATTTGGACGTTGTTAATTCTTGGATAAATTAATTCTTGAACTTGTTTTATTGAATTCTTATATCATTGTCATCATCCTCATGTTTATAAAATGTTAAAAGTCATCTGTGGCCTGTAGTGCATAGATGGACTTGGTATGATTATGACCAGGAATTATTCGGTATAATCATGACCATAATGTTACAAAATGATGTGGTAAAAAGTCTTCATTAGCCTGTAGTACATTGATGGACAGTTGTTGGCATGATCATGACCATTAATGAATACACGAATATCCTTGGCCGTAGTACAGGGGTGATTCGATGATGTGGATTATTTTATTAAGCTGAGTCCCATCGATCACAGTGTTGAAAAACCTTTTAAATCATAAAAGATAGTAGAGTTTATTTTCTACTTGACTCTCTTAATGGATTGCTTGTTCCGCTACAGTTAAACTTGATGTCTATTATATTTTATAAGTTTAACATTGTTGAAGGCTAATGATAATTTATTCTGCATTATCTTAGTCATAATATTTCTTACTGGGCTAGTTGAGCTCACCTTTCTTTCACTGTTCTCTTCAGAAATGAGAACGTAGCTGGGACAAGCGGGAACGGAACGAGTGTGATGGTCTGAATGATAGTATTAGTTAGTAGTCCTCACTATTCTATGTAATGGTATGTTAATAAATGTAACGAGGACTCCTTTTGAGTATGAATACTCTCTAGAAGATAATATTTGTATTCAAACTCATAGTTTATGTTTTGTCGTACTATACACGACAGGTGTATTAGTAAGTTATATTTGTATTCTGTACTACGTATCTGACGACTAAGATGGGTGATGTATACCTAATTTTGGGGGCGTCACATTGCGTACTTTACAAAATTTATAAATATTACCCATAGCTATAACATTATATCAAATTAACACCATAATAATAATAAAAATATTTCGAGAAATTTAAATCTTTATTCATAAAATGTAGGGTCTCACAGTTGAATTGTTGACTAGTATGATCATGACCATTAAATTTATAATTGAATATCTTTAGCTTAAGTACAAAGGTGAAATGATCAACATGGTTATAATTATTGTTTATAAAAATTCTGAAATGATTATATATTTCTTTGAGATATTAATATATTTGGCATGTAGTGCAAATATGAACTGTTGATGAATATATTTGACCTGTTGTGCAAATATGAACTGTTGATGAATATATTTGGCCTGTAGTGCAAATATGAACTGTTGAGGAATATCTTTGGCCTATAGTGCAAAGATGAATTGTTGATGAATATCTTTGGCCTGTAGTGCAAAGATGACATGTTGTTGAATATCTTTGGCCTGTAGTGCAAAGATGGTCTGTTGATGAATATCTTTGGCCGTAGTGCAAAGATGAAATTGTTAGTATAATTATAAACAGGAACTGTGATTTGGTATAACCATGATCTTTGATGTTTCAGGTAAAGACGTGATGAAAATTATCTTCGTCCTGGATGCGAAGATGAATGTAGAATTACAATTATGATTATGTGTTATTCATATAATTGTGAAAAAGATGTAAGACCCCAATTTTTATAAATAAAGATGAATTTTCTATAAATATCATTTTTGAATATTATGGAGTTAATTTGATATAATGTTATAGTTGTGGGTAATATTTATAAATTTTGCAAAGTAAGCAAGTTGTTATAAAATATTCGTACGACGGCACAATCATTGGTGGACCCCACAACGGAATTATTGTCGGATTGAGAAAACGACAGAATTATCTTTCTATAAAAATAACGGCTGAGGTGTTACCGTTTAAAACCGTTAAAACTGTTGAACTACTCGGTAGTAAAAGTACAGTAATACGCGTGGTTGCATAGTAGCACACGGTATTGATTATTGATGCTTACGTGAGAAGTCACTCAGCTATACTCAATTATTGCTACAGTAATTGCTGCATCATATCTCTTAAATTATTGTCATAGTATCATCTGTATAATATGTTATATTATTAAATCAATAATTGAGACGTTGTGGTAAGTTTGGTTGTTTTATGGGGGGCCATATGTCATCATCTAAGAGTCTCTTCGTCAATAGTAATTACCGTCGTCAATAGTAATTACCGTCGTCAATAGTATTTACCTTGGTCAATAGTAATTACCTTCGTCAATATTATTTACCTGGTCAATAGTAATTACTTTCGTCAATAGTAGTTGTCCCTTCAATATTACCAAGAGTCATTTGACCCTTCGTTAAGACCAAGAGCCACCCTCAGTTTTTCTAAAATAGAGGCCTAGGGCTTCATTATTTTTCACGAATTCATTCAAGCTATAGAGAGAGGAAAGTATAGAGAGAATAAGAGAGAGAGAATAAAATTATTCTGCTACATCATTTTTCCAATATCCAGTTCTTTTAAGGTAGGGAATATTATTTCTTTTATATTCATGAGAGAACTTCTGTTATTCCATTTGTTATTATTCTGTTGGAATAACCAGTATACGCGGTCTACCCTATACTTGGTGACATTCTTCTATTATTCTGTTGGAACATCCTGTCTGTGTGTTTTACACCGGACCTGGTTCCGTTTATTATTCTGTTGGAATATCCTGTCTGTGTGTTTTACACCGGGCCTGGTTCCGTTTATTATTCTGTTGGAATATCCTGTCTGTGTGTTTTACACCGGACCTGGTTCCGTTTTATTATTATTCTGTTGGAATATCCTGTCTGTGTGTTTACACCGGACCTGGTTCCATTATTTATTATTCTGTCGGAATATCCTGTCTGTGCGTTTACGCCGGACTTGGTTCCATTATTTATTATTCTATTGGAATAACCTGTCTGTGCGGTCTATCGCATGCATGGTGATTTCTTTTGTTATTCCATTCTTTATTGTACTCAGTTGGTTAAGTTTTGACTTCTATACTCCATGAAATTTGTGAAATATCCTTGATAGTTGCGTTTCATCCAGTATCTTTTCAAGAAAATATTCTTCTAAGCATTCTTGAATTTTACTCCACAATGCAGTATCATGTTGACAATTTGGACGTTGTTAATTCCTGGATAATTTTAATTCTTGAACTTGTTTTATTGAATTCTTATATCATTGTCATCATCCTCATGTTTATAAAATGTTAAAGTCATCTGTGGCCTGTATTGCATAGATGGACTTGGTATGATTATGACCAGGGATTTATTCGGTATAATCATGACCGTAATGTTACAAATGATGTGGTAAAAGTCCTCATTGGCCCGTAGTGCATTGATGGACAGTTGTTGGCATGATCATGACCATTAATGAATACACGAATATCCTTGGCCGTAGTGCAGGGGTGATTCGATGATGAGGATTATTTTATTAAGCTGAGTCTCAGCGATTACAGTGTTGAAAAACCTTTTAAATCATAAAAGATAGTAGAGTTTATTTTCTACTTGACTCTTTTAATGGATTGCTTGGTCGCTGCAGTTAAACTTGATGTCTATTATATTTATCAGTTTAACATTGTTGAAGGCTAATGATAATTTATTCTGCATTATCTTAGTCATAATATTTCTTACTGGGCTAGTTGAGCTCCCTTTCTTTCACTGTTCTCTTCAGGAAATGAGAACGTAGCTGGGACAAGTCGGGGTACGGAGTGATGGTCCGAATGATAGTATTAGATAGTAGTCCTCACTATTCTATGTAATGGTGTGTTAATAAATGTAATGAGGACTCCTTTTGAGTATGAATACTCTCTAGAAGATAATATTTGTTGTGACAACCCCAAAATAGGTCCATTCCACCCAACCCATTCTGAGTCGTCAAATACATGGTACAGAAAACAACTACAACTTTATTACAATAATTGTCGTGCAAAATACAACAACACATATGCTGTGAGTTTGGATACAAATATATACCAAATGTGACTCATGTTCCAACTGTGGACATCACCTCACAATAACACCTTACATAAAGGTATAGTCAAAAACTGTTTTAGAAATTAGAATCTTTGGGAAGTGCTCAAGGAAACCTTCGTACATGGGAGGCCACGCGTATAGGTTATGATAGATATCATATGGCCACAGAATTATCCTTGGTTGACCCAATAGACCCAAAGAAAAACGAGAAGATTACTATCATATTCTTCCCAATGGTGAGTCTTCTCTTGACTTATCATTATCTCCACTGTCTCTAATTGAGAATTATACTTCAAACAAACAACAAGATTATATAGGTAGTGCCCATAGATATACTCAGCAAGTGGATGAGCACAACCCTGTCTTATGATGACACGAGGTTGTATGTCATTAGACATCTTGTATGATAGTGACAAAACACCCTTCCAACGTTGGGTTCGCCTCACCCTATTTTCTTCACCAAAATAAACTACTAAATGATGACCACCGTTCTATTCCCTTGTTACCCCCCGCTCGACCCAGCTACACTCTTATTACCTGAAAGGAATTGTGAACAGAAGGGTGAGCACAACTAGCCCAGTAAAGAATATCATGACTAAAGATAAATAAATTATCAATAGTCTTCATCAATAATAAATCAGAGATTTAGAAATTTAGGTAGATGATAAAAAATTTCAACCATAGTTGCAGCGGAACATGCAATCATTAGAAGAGTCAAATAGACCATAAAGTCTATTATCTCCACCATGTTAAAAATCCACCAACAATGTTTTATCCATGTAACATCACTCAACAGTTCCTTTCCACAATCATATGAATAACTCATAATCATAATTGTGACTATAAATTTTTCTTCGCACCCAGGACGAAGAATATTTTCATCACCTGTCTTTACCTGAAACATCGAAGATCATGGTTATACCAAATCACAATTCCTGTTTATAATCATACTAACAAATCCATCTTTGCACTACGGGCCAAAGATATTCATCAACAAACCATCTTTGCATACGGGCCAAAGATATTCATCAACAAACCATCTTTGCACTATGGGCCAAAGATATTCAACAACAGTTCATCTTTGCACTACAGGCCAAAGATATTCATCAACAGGCCATCTTTGCACTACATGCCAAAGATATTCATCAACAATTCATATTTGCACTACAGGCCAAATATATTCATATCTCAAAGAAATATATAATCATTTCAGAATTTATATAAACAATAATTATAACCATGTTGATCAATTCACCTTTGCACTTAAGCTTAAGATATTCAATTATAAATTCAATGGTCATGATCATACCAGTCACAATTCAACTTTGCACTACAGGCCAAAGAGAACCCTAGTCATGATCATACCAATAATCTACCAATCTTTACACTCCAGTGAAAGAGAATTTTAACATCAGGGTTATAAAAATGTTATATATGATGAAAAAATAATATGATCAACATATAGTTTTAATCTCAAGAGTAATATTCATAACTCATGAATAGTAACCCCGACACAAAAGATAGAAATTCTACAATAAAATTCATACCAATATTTCGGTATAATGATATTGAAAGAATAACATTACTTAAATTTATAAACAATTTATTTTAATTATTTACACTTTACTAATTAATGCATTTAATCATCATAAAATGCCAACTCTTACAATTTCATCATCAATAACCAAAACCCTCATCAAAAATCTGCATATAACCTCATATAGGATTATCAAGTCATAAAATCCTATTTTCCAATTTTCTTACTTCACATAACATATTTAATTTATTTTCTCATAACTTGTCCATTTTCATGAAAAATACCAAATCAGTTCCAAAAATATTTCTTTTCTGGATTTATCAGAATATAGTCCCATATTGAACATATATTTTTCTCAGAATTTTTAAAAGTTTTTACTATTTTTCATATGGTCAAAACGGCCGAATATTTAGACATTTATCAAAAATTGTACTTTTGTCCAAAAATTCTGAAATTAACAGAGTATACTTCCATCATATACATGTTACTCCCAATAAAAATTTCATCAATTTTGGAGTTAACCACAAGAAATTATAAGCAGTTACTTTTAAAATAGTCTTTTCTCATAAAATTCATAACTCTCAATCTATACATCCAAAAATCACCATTTTTGGACACAATCAATAAAAATCATCAAAATTATCATTTCAATTTTTTCCAGAATTTTTGATGTTCAGAAAAATTACGAAACTGAAAAACATAACAACTCTTAAAATCCCTTACTATCCCTTGCTATCCCTTACTATCCCTTACAATCCCTTACCTCAAAAGAGCAGTACTTCTGACTGGATATCGAATATGATGCTGAAGGAAACTTGCACTGATGAATAGCAACTCACCAAGTATCTAAAAACTCACAAAATATGCTTCATAATATAGAGAGAGAAAGAGAGAAAACTTATGTTTCTGGTGTGATTTTCAATTCTAACTTAGCCCTCTATTTATAGGAAAATTTTGGTAGGTTTGACCTGTAACCTGATGGCTTTACCTGCTACTATTCCCACCCACCACATTTGAAATATAAATTCAGCACATTTCTTCACCAACCACAAGTGGGGCCCACCAATTCTAGAATTTTCCACCAAAATGATAAACTCCAAAAATTCAACAATTTCTGAACCAGTCATCTTGTAAAATTCATAATAAATCATACGTTCATTTTTAACGGTTCAAAATTTGTGGACATATACTCAACTTATATATGTATAACATATCCAAAAATTATCACGATCCAACGGTCGGATTAAAAATTATAACCCCCGCCAAAATATTTCAAAAACCCTGATTTTTAATACCTCCATTCCGACAAAAATACGGATAAAAACCTCAACATTAACTCCTTCATTTTTTTAACCACAAAAAATATTCCCTCATTCATATCCACATAAAATAAATATTTCCTTATCATATGAATCAATAATTAATTATTCACAAATAATATTACAGAATCACATTTATGACAACCAGGCCGTTCCCAGGAAAGAGAGGGCTTTCCAATAAGAATTTCTCCTTACTGGCGCGCAATTAGATGACCAAACCTCTCCTTAGACAGAACTTTCTAGACATTGACAATAATGTTATCTAATAATATTATTCAAATAATATGAATTATTGATCTGATAAAGGGAAAATACTGTGCAGCAACAATTATTGAAACAACAATAATATATAATATCAACAGCAACAATTATTGAATCAATAAAATATAAATATTGAACAGTAACTACTGTAATAATTATTGAGTAGTGCCTTCTTACGTAAGAATCAATAATTTCAAAAATACTGTGCAATACCGTGTGTTACTGTGCAATAACGCGTATTACTGTATTTTAACCACCGGGTATTTCAACAGTATTAACAGTAACAACTACGTCGTTATTTGTAAAAACTCAAATTTGTCGTTTTCTTCACCCGACAGTTATTCGTTATGGGGCCCACAAATAGCTGTGCGTCGTACGAATTATTCCCCGACAGAAAGAATATTCCACGACCAAACGAATATTTCCCGACAACAATGATTATTTTATAACCACTTGTGTATTTTGAAAAAAAATTATCACCCTTAACTTTAACATTTATCATTTAACCATTTACTGAATAGTAATTATAAGAAAAATTGAATACTTTTATTTCATAAAATTCGGGGTCTTACATTTGTATTCAAACTCACAGTTTATGTTTTGTCGTATTGTACACGACAGATGTATTAATCAGTTGTATTTGTATTCTGTACTATGTATCTGACGACCAAAGATGGGTGAAGTATACCTAATTTTGGGGGCGTCACAAAAGAACTGTTGATTAATGTTACAGGGATAAAATATTATTGGTGGACTTTTAATGTGGAGAAGATAATAGACTTTATGGTCTATTTGACTCTTCTAATGGATTGCTCGTTCCGCTCTAACTATGGTTGAAATTTTTTATCATCTACCATATGTTCTAAATCTGATTTATTACTATTGAAGGTTATTGATAATTTATTTATCTTTAGTTATGATATTTCTTTACTGAGCTAGTTGTGTTCACCTTCTGTTTCAAAATTTTTTCAGGTAATACGAGTGTAGCTGGGTCGAGCGGGGGTAACAGGGGAATAGAACGGTGGTCATCATTTAGTAGTTAATTGATGAATTCAATAGGGTGAGGCGAACCCAACGTTGAATGAAAGTGTGTTTTGTCACTATCATACAAGATGTCTAATGTCATACAACCTCGTGTTATTATAAGACAGGGTTGTGCACATCCACTTGCTGAGTATATCTACGAGCACTACCTATATAATCTTGGTGTTTGTTTGAAAGTATAATTCTCAATTAGAGACAGTGGAGATAATGATATGTCAAGAGAAGGCTTACCATTAGAAAAAAATATGATAGTAATTGTAAGACCCCAACTTTTATAAATAAAGATGAATTTTCTATAAATATCATTTTTGAATATTATGGAGTTAATTTGATATAATGTTATAGTTGTGGGTAATATTTATAAATTTTGCAAAGTACGCAAGTTGTTATATAATATTCGATTGGTCGGAGAATATTCGTTTTAACAGGGAATATTCGTACAACGACACAATCATTGGTCGACCCCCCAACGGAATTATTGTCGGATTGAGAAAATGACAAAAATATTTTATTAAAAATAACGACGGAAGTTTTACCATTGATACTGTTGAACTACTCGGTAGTAAAAGTACAGTAATACGTGTGGTTGCATAGTAGCACACGGTATTGATTATTAATACTTATGTGAGAAGTCACTCAGTTTAATTCAATTATTGTCAGTTAATAATATGAATTATTTAGCGATAATGACGTTTTGTTTTATTCGTATTATTAACGTAATAAAACAGAAACATCTTTTTATATAAAACAGAATACTTTAAAGTTATTCTATAAATAGAATATTTTATATTTTATTTAAAAGATTTTTCTTTAAATACGGACCGTCAGATTAAAGTAATCAATCTGGACCGTTCATGGATTAGTTACTATGCATTCTATTTTTCTATAAATAGCAGCTCATTCCTTTATTATTTCTTACGAATTCACTGAACTCTAGAGAGAAAAACTATAGAGAGAGAGAAGAAGAATATTCTGCTACTTAACTACTTCCTTATTTCAGCTTTTCTTTAAAACGGTAAGGGGTGTTATTCTTTTTTATTCATGAAGAGAACTGTTGTTATTTCATTATTTATTATTCTGTTGGAATAACCTGTATACGCGGTTACCCTATACTTGGTGACATTCTTCTGTTATTCTGTTGGAACATCCTGTCTGTGTGTTTTTACACCGGACCTGGTTTCCGTTTTTATTATTATTCTGTTGGAACATCCTGTTTGTGTGTTTTACACCGGACTTGGTTCCGTTTTTATTATTATTCTGTTACATATCCTGTTTGTGTGTTTTACACCGGACCTGGTTCCGTCTTGTTATTATTCTGTTGGAACATCATCCTGTTGTGTGTTTTTACACCGGACCTGGTTCTATTATTTATTATTCTGTCGGAATATCCTGTCTGTGCGTTTACGCTGGACCTGGTTCCATTATTTATTATTCTGTTGGAATAACCTGTCTGTGCGGTCTATCGCATGCCGGGTGATTTCTTTTGTTATTCCATTCTTTACTATACTCAGTTGGTTAAGTTTTAACTTCTATACTCCATGAAATTAGTGAAATATCCTTGATAATTGCGGTTCATCCAGTATCTTTTTATGAAAATATTCTTCTAAGCATTCTTAAATTTTACTCCACAAAGAAGTATCATGTTGACAATTTGAACGTTGTTAATTCTTGGATAAATTAATTCTTGAACTTGTTTTATTGGATTCTTATATCATTGTCATTATCCTCATGTTTATAAAATGTTAAAAGTCATCTGTGGCCTGTAGTGCATAGATGGACTTGGTATGATTATGACCAGGGATTATTCGATATAATCATGACCGTAATGTTACAAATGATGTGGTAAAAGTCCTCATTAGCCCGTAGTGCGTTGATGGACAGTTGTTGGCATGAACATGACCATTAATGAATACACGAATATCCTTGGCCGTAGTGCAGGGATGATTCGATGATGTGGATTATTTTATTAAGCTGAGTCCCTGCGATCACAGTGTTGAAAAACCTTTTAAATCATAAAAGATAGTAGAGTTTATTTTCTACTTGACTCTTTTAATAGATTGCTTGTTCTGTTGCAGTTAAACTTGATGTCTATTATATTTTATCAGTTTAACATTGTTGAAGGCTAATGATAATTTATTCTGCATTAGCTTAGTCATAATATTTCTTACTGGGCTAGTTGAGCTCACCCTTTCTTTCACTGTTCTCTTCAGGAAATGAGAACGTAGCTGGGTGTCGTCGGGAACGGGAGTGATGGTCCGAATGATAGTATTAGTTAGTAGTCCTCACTATTCTATGTAATAGTGTGTTAATAAATGTAATGATGACTCCTTTTGAGTATGAATACTCTCTAGAAGATAATATTTGTATTCAAACTCACAGTTTATGTTTTGTCGTATTGTACACGACAGTTGTATTAGTAAGTTGTATTTGTATTATGTACTATGTATCTAATGACCCAAGATGGGTGATGTATACCTAATTTTGGGGGCGTCACAGTTGGTATCAGAGCTTAGGGATATGATCCCTGGGTAAGATATGAGAATAGAACTAGGAGGGGAGAGACAGGGAATTCCTTCGCTAGTATGACCTACCTAAGTTTATTTGCATGGTATTTAATTGGTCGGTCATAATATAAGGGTAATATATGACATATCAATTAACTTTTATTTTGTGGCAGTATCTAAAAATGGCATATGAGAATGTTGAGAATAGCAATGGAGCACAGGCGACTGTTGATTCACCACATATCAATAATCAGGATAATGTGCATCAGGAAGGTGACAATCCTCATGCAAACAACAACACTGACCAGATGATGAATGATAGAATATTCAGAAACTTTATGCAGTTCATGCAACAGCAGGAAAGAGCGGCTCCTGTCCAAAATATAGGTGAAAACACTAAAAACTCTCGGGCGGTCATCGCTAAACAGTTCAAGGAGCTGGGACCACCAGAGTTTAAGGGAGAGCCAAAACCACTTATGTGACGCCCCCAGAATAGGTATACAACACCCATTCTGAGTCGCCAAATACATGGTACAGAAAGCAAACTACAACTTCAATAATACAATTGTCGTGCAAAATACGACAACACATACTGTGAGTTTAAATACAAATATTGTCTTCTAGACAATATCCACACTCAATAAATCCTCATTACAATTATTCAAACACTATTTTACAGAAATAGTGAGGACTGATAATACATCTTTCTAGAACCATCACTCCATACCCCGACTAGATCCTGCTATGTTCTCACCTCCTGAGAAGAAAAATGGAACAAAAAGGAAAGGGTGAGCTCAACTAGCCCAGTAAAGAATATTATGACTAAGATAATATACAACAAATTATCGTTAGTCTTCAACAGGGAAAAATCTGATAAAATATAATCGACAACAAGTTTTAGATCAACAACTGCAGCGGAAACAGCAAACCATTAGAAGAGTCAAGTAGAGAAAGAATTCTACTATCTTCTAAGATTTAAAAGTCCATCATCAATATTTTATCCCTGCAACATCAATAATAATCTTCTTTAACCAAATATTCATCTTTGCACTACAGGCCAAAGATATTCATTTGTATCATCAGTCGGTCATGTTCATCTCAACACCTGTTCATCTTTGCACTACAGGCCAAAGATATTCATCAAGTAATTATACATCTTTGCACTACAGGCCAAAGATATTCAGTAATATCATCATTTAGGACTGAGGATGATGAAAAATATCTTTAAGAGAACGAATCCAATGAGACAGAAGGACTAATAGTAGGGATTCGTATAACAGTTTATCCAAGATCAATAATACTTCATAATAATTAATTGTGAAGCAGAATTCAAAAATAAAGATCAAAACATGGATACAATCAAAGATAGTAACCATAATAGACATCTTGGACAAAAAGGGAAAATTTTATTTTTCGGTGAATAGTGCCGTATTCGTGAATAGTGCGTATACGTGAATAGTGCCGTATACGTGAATAGTAACCCCCGACACAAAAAGTTCCAAATTTTGATAAAAAACTCATATCAATATTTCAACATAATGATATTGAAAAAAAAATAATATCATTAAGAAGAAAATAATATCCCTTACTCAAAATATCAGTACTTCTGGTCGGAATACGGTATAAGGCTGAAAGAAACTTGCTCTGATGAATAGAAACTCTCAAAGTATTCTAAATACTCACAAAATACACTCAATAATCTAGAGAGAGAAAGAGAGAAAGCTTTATGTTTCGGTGTGATTTTCAATTCTAACTTAGCCCTCTATTTATAGGAAAATTTTGGTAGGTTTGACTGCAACCTGATGGCTTTACCTGCTACTATTTCCCACCACCACATTTGAAATATAATTCAGCACATTTCTTCACCAACCACAAGTGGGGCCCACCAATTCTAGAATTTTCCACCAAAATGATAAACTCCGAAATTTAACAATTTCTGAACCAGTCATCTTGTAAAATTCGTAATAAATCATACGTTCATTTTAACGGTTCAAAATTTGTGGACATATACTCAACCTTATATATGTATAACATATCCAAAAATTACCACGATCCAACGGTCGGATTAAAAATTATAACCCCCGCAAACTATCTCAAAAACCCTGATTTTTAATACCTCCATTCCGACAAAAATACTGACAAAAACCTCAACATTAACTCCTTCATTTTTAACCACAAAAAATTATCCCTCATTTATTTATATCCACATAAAATAATATTTTCTTATCATATGAATCAATAATTATTATTCACAAATAATATTACAGAATCACATTTATGACAACCAGGCCGTTCCCAGGAAAAGGGGGCTTTCCAATAAGGATTTCTCCTTACTGGCGCGGAATTAGATGACCAAACCTCTCCTTAGACAGAACTTTCTAGACATTGCCAATAATGTTATCTAATAATATTATTCAAATAATATGAATTATTGATCTGATAAATGAAAATACTGTGCAGCAACAATTATTGAAAAACAATAATATAAAATATCAACGCAGCAATTATTGAATCAATAAATAAAATATTGAATAATAACACTGTAAACAATTATTGAGTAGTGCCTTCTTACGTAGAATCAATAATTGGTGCAATACCGTGTGCTACTGTATTTTTAACCATCGGGTATTCCAACAGTATTAACGGTAACAACTACGCCGTTATTTATAAACAAACTTATACTTGTCGTTTTCTTCATCCAATCGCTTTCCGTTATGGGGCCCACACAAGGCTGCGTCGTCGTACGAATATTCCCCGACAGCAAGAATATTCCACGACCAACCGAATATTCACCGACCAAAAAAAATTTTTTATAACCACTTGCTTATTTGCAAAATTAGCCACATTTCACCATAAACCAAAGTATTATATCAAATTACCCCTTATTATTCACAATAATATTTAGAGAAAATTTGATTTTATTCATTAATAAGTTGGGGTCTTACAACTTATAGCGAAAACATGGATAAAGCAGATTACCAAGATATTTGATGTCTTGGGATGCTCCGAGGAGCAAAAAGTTCTATTTGCCGCCTTTATGTTGCGAGGAGAGGCAGATTACTGGTGGGAATCGATTAAGCGTACTCAACCTGCCGCACTGAAGATGTCTTGGGAGAAGTTCCAAGAGCTGTTCAATGACAAATACTTTTCCGAAAGTGTTCGTCACATGAAGGAGTTGGAGTTCATTAAATTGGAGCAGAAATAATATGACCGGTGTCGCATTATGAGGCTAAATTTGCTGAGTTGTCCCGGTTTTGCGTCCCACTTGGTGGATAATGAAGAGCGAATGACTGCGAACACTTTTGCGAGGTTTAAAACCTGAAATACGTCAACATCTTATTTCTCATAAACTGTGTTTGTATTCAGATTGTTGTAAATAGGGCTCAGTTAGTGGAGCGCGATAACGAGTCAACGCAACCAAAAGAGAGCAGTCGGCAAAATGATAATACCAGTGAG